>JAHZNI010002979.1:0-11690 GCA_027744415.1 Seira ritae
ATGGACTTTCTAGTCAATCAGTTCCACTGTTTAAACTCTTAACTCTGTCTTTGGCATAGTCGTATTTAGTCCCTTTAATCAACTCTGATTCTCACGAAGTTGCCGCATGTAGGTTTTTTAAACATGGAGTTATTAGCTTCCCAAAGAAATGGAATCCATTCACATGAATTTAATACGACGACGCGAAGCAAGTTGCTTGAAAAATTGAAAGCTTCAAGCATGACAATTCAATTCGTAATTGGATGCTGAATTTTTAAGTATGATTGATGAATTAATAATTGAGTTCGAATTTGCTAAAATCCGACGAGGCTTCCGTCTTCAATTAATAAAATTAATCATGAAAATCAAAAATGCGTCAGTGGCTCACTAGTCACGATATCTCATTCATGCATGCGGCATCCAGTCAGGTTTTTGAAGATTTCAGAAAATGTACCAATGCAATGGATCAATACTCGTCCTGGTCCTAAAGAGTCGAATTGAGAAAGTACAAAACGAAAAACTAAATCTTAATTATTATTACATTATTAGCCGAAGTACAAACGAAGAAGTGAAGTCCATAAACGCAACATGCAAAATGATGGAAAAGGTAAAATATGCTTTGCGTAAGCGTAAAAACTATCAACTTTAGAGAACAAAGAAAAAAGACCCGATCATATAATCCATTTTTCCCTTGTTTACCCCATAACGGGGCGTTGTGAGACTAGCCACTCATTTTGAAATTCAAGTTGCCAGCTAAATGATGGGAGAATTTTTTTCATTCATCTTCATGCTTGAGCGTGTTTTTTCGCTAGGGGTACTACACTATTTTATGTGAAGATTATGTGATGTGTGGTTTTTGTTTTGCTAGGATCTCAGCGAATCGCGTAGAAATCTCCAGAAAAGCAATAGAAAAAAGATGATTGTTTTCCTTCATTCACTTTCATGAGAAAAACGCTTTGACCAAGTAAAGCAGTGTGGAAGTCAGATAGACCACAAGATCTGAGCGAAACGCTACTTCAGTCTCATTATCTTTTTAAGATAGAGCACACCGCTCGGTTGCGGCTGACTGATAGTTTTTTTTGGTGCAGTTTAAGTGTTCTTTGTTTAATTTGAAGATATTTTTAAATACATATATATGAATATAAAAGGCGGTGGCAGTGACGCTTAATTTGGAAACTCAACAAACAAACAACTCAAAGTCAACTTTAGGAGTCAAGTTTGTGGATTGTTGTGAAAAATTATCAAGCCCAATCTCCAAAATTTTAAATGGCTGATCAGGTGAGTCGGCATTCTGCAAATTCGTCGTAGGACATGAATGAATGTTGTATCCGTTTTGAAAAATAAAGATTGTATAAGTTGATGCGTGTATTTTTTATCCATAATCTAAATTGTTTTATGATTCAGGTGAACGCCCTGAAGGAAAAGGGCAACAGCGCCTTGAACGAGGGAAAATTTTGGGATGCCATTAAGTACTACTCTCAAGCTATCGAAATCGACCCGGATAACCATGTGCTGTTCAGTAACAGATCTGCTGCTCATGCGAAAGCAGGAAATTACAACGATGCGCTGAATGACGGTGAAAAAACTGTGTCCTTAAAACCAGATTGGGGTAATTACAATGGCAGTGTAAACTTTACTACAAATTCATGGTCTGCCTCTAGGTTTTGTCATTTTCAAATGGCTAAATCTTGAATTTTAAATAGGGAAAGGCTATTCCAGGAAAGGTGCGGCATTAGAGTACTTGAAACGATATGAGGAAGCGATAGCTTGCTACGAGAAGGGAATAGCCTGCGATCCAAACAATGCACAGTTACGCCAAGCATTGCAAGGAGCGAAGGAATCCCTGGCGAATAAGAATGCTGGCCCTGGTCCTTCCACTCTCGGGAACCCGTTTTCCGATCCTTCCATGTTTGTGAAATTAAAAAGCGACCCTAGAACCTCAAAATGGATGGATGATCCAGAATATCTTGCTTTAGTACGAGATCTCCAAACAAACCCTAACTCGCTAGGGTATGTTAGTATGATTAATTTCCAGTTTCCAGACATTTAGAATGTTAACGCGGGAATTCAATGCATATTGCTCTGTTGTATTTTGCTTAGAACAAAGATTAGTGACCCTCGAGTGATGACTACGCTGAGTGTCTTGCTTGGAATGGAAATTGCTGAGGGCCCTGAAGAGATGGACACCGAGGAAGCTCCACCAAAGGCAGCTACGCCCCCGCCTCCCAAGAAGGAGACTCCCCCACAGCCAGAATTGCCAGCTGAGAAAAAAGCTGTAAGTTGAAATCTTAAGGGGAAGAAAGTATTGTTTGCTTGCTTCAATACAATAATATGAATTGGTGACGATTACTAATCCTCTTTGATTTGAAAATTCGTAGGCGCTTGCTATTTGCTATTAATGCAGTGTTAGTGTTCTTGTTTAGCTGTGTTTGAGAAGAACGATGAGTAAATTCGATTTGAATTTTATTTCATAGGGGACTATGCTACTGCCATGAAACATTACAGCGAAGCTATAGCGAGAAACCCTGAAGACGCCAAACTTTACAGCAACCGCGCTGCATGTTACACAAAACTAGCCGCATTCGATTTGGGATTGAAAGACTGCGATAAATGTTTACAATTGGACCCAAAATTTAGTAAGAGCTAGAACTAACTTTTATTCTTACCTAACAAGGTTTTTGCAGTCCTTTTGAGTTGATTTAATACTTATCGTTTCTATGTAGTCAAAGGATGGATTAGAAAAGGAAAGATTTTACAAGGAATGCAAGATTCCGGAAAAGCTATGACTGCTTATCAAAAAGCCCTCGAATTGGATCCAAGTAATGCGGAGGCTGCAGAAGGATACCAGCAGTGCATGATGGCTCTCCATTCCAATCCAGAAGAAATGAGGAAACGAGCCATGGCTGATCCAGAAGTTCAAGCTATTCTCGGCGATCCCGCAATGCGAATCATTCTTGAACAAATGCAGGAAGATCCTAAGGCATTGCAAGAGTAAGAGTTTGCCTTTTTTAAATTTTTATCATTGAGTTTTATTGTTATGTATTCATGTAACTCATTTCTTGCATTTGTTTACGTTTACTTGCAGTCATCTAAAAAATCCTCAAATCGCCGGCAAGATCCAGAAACTGATTGATAGTGGCTTGATCGCTATTCGTTAAATTCATCCGGGCGAATGAACCCTTGCTCTTGCTTACCTAATAATTTCGTTCTTCTCGAGAAAAGATAAAATTGCGTATCACTGTCAATTATTTACAAAATAGTGGTGACATGTAACTTTATTTTTGAGTATTCTGTATTTACAAAAATATAGCTTCAGTGATTTTCATACTGTATAAACATTTTTGATGTTTGTCTGTTTTTATAGCCATTAAGTCTCGCAAGGAAACTTCACTTTAATTTGTGTATCTTTTAGCATAATTTTGTGTCTCAAGATTTTACCCAGCATTTGTCATTAATTTGAGTAAGGTGATCATCAGTTTATACCTCCTCAACTTTTAGTCAGTTAAGTCTTGAATATTTTGACCGATTTTAAATAATCAGTTTGATCTTGCTCGAAACTGATCTTAAATCATTATTTGTCAATATTAACCACTAGCCAGGTAAAGTAGAGAAACTGTTTATAGCTGCAATTGCAATAAAATCACTAAAATATAATTTGCCAATGCCATGAAAATATCCTTGTAACCACCTGTGAAACTGCGGAATAAAATAACTTTAGAACCCTATAAAAATGAATCTCATACTTTTCTGCATTAAATTTTTGTACAGATTTGTTTTTATTTTTAGCAAATGTTTTGTTTCACTTTAATTAGTATTTGGCTTATTACATTACAGTGTAATGTGATGATCACACACATATATATCCTACGAGTTTCAAAGCATTTTTGCGTCTGCTGTCTAGCTTAAATGTTGGTAACGCGGGTTGGACCATGACCAACTCTATTCTACATTTACCCTAATTAAAACTTTTCTTTCATGTCACGTGTTGGACATCAGCTTCCCTCTTCATCCTCCTCAAGAAGCAAGACCCGAGAATGTTTGACATTCAATTTCTTCGATTTTGCCAGAGCTACTTGTGTCTTCTCTATCAATTCTGACAATAATTCTTCATTCGCGTCGTATTTTAATATCAAGTTTAGCTGGCGTGGGAGGCACAATCCATTTTATCAACTGGAGGAGGATCCCAATTATGTTCTACAGAAGGAAAATTGTACCGCGTGCGCGTTCAAAATAAGAGTGAAATGAGTTAAAGTATCAATGAGTTCGATTATAGTTAAAAAAGATGCACAGTTTAAATTCCTACCTCGTAGAGAATAACGAATGCAGCTCTGGCTAGCCATATTTCATAATGGTCACTGGTAAAATGATATTCATGCTGGGGCGAAGGCTGTGTGCTATTATCCCCGTAACCATATCTTAGAGTTGGGTAGCTGAAATTACGTGTAGACAATCAAAATTTTGCATTTGATTTTTTTAAAAACTTTTCCACATAATATATGTATAATACGTACGTTTGATATATAGTTAAAGTATTTTGTTTTATTAATTTACTAGCAAACCGATGTATTAATCCCACTCTTCGCGATCACGCTGTCATTTACTGGAGGGTGTAGGTCACTCGTCTTGAATCCCGTCAGACTGAAGCTCAAGTATTTATTGAGTGTAAAAAATTTTCTATCATAATTTTCTCCTACTAACTTTAAGCGGTACATTGTCTTCGGAATAAAATTCGATGACGATCCAATGATTACAGCCTGCAGTTGTGTTTAACTTAATTATCTAAATTGCATCTAGCGCTGATCAAGATGAGAGATATTTTCATTGAATTTTATTACATTTGATAATATGGCTAACTGTATGATAGCGTCCGTGTAATAATACCAGATGCCAATTTCTTTAACTTGCTGTCCCACAGGTCTCCGATGATGTCTCAATAGTTTTGCAGCCTGTGCTCTTAATTTGAACACATTTACAATTAAAAGAAATAAGGGAAGTAATGGTAAGGCAGAAACGAAGAAGACAAGGAAGCCAAACTGGATAACTGTGAAGGTCAGAGTTAGAGTTAAAGTCTTAACTTGCCCCAATATCTCATAAAAAGTATAAATTAGATCTTACTGGTTTCCATATACTCTTCGTTTAAATAAGCTGTTCCTCCACACTCTAGTAAGTCGAAATCTTTCACCCATTGTTCTGTGGTATCCTCTTCCAGAGATTTTCTTAATGCCTTGTCAATTTTTTTCCGCTTTATCCTTCTCATGATCCAACTTTAATTTCATACAAAGCATTTAATGAGTTTTAGCTTGGAAAGAAAAACGATTTTTAACGGCCCGCGATTGGAAAAAGCACAAGTTTAACTTACGGAACGAGGAATTTCATAATAATAGGCGTGAATTGACCGGACGCTACCATAATAATTAGATACATTGACAAGTCTGGCATGCAACTAATGCCACACTGAAAGTAAAGAGCGATTTCTGATTTGATTGACTTATGTACTATGATTTAACATTTGAGGTCGTTAAAATGTGCTCACTTCTTCCATTCTCATGCCTAAAACTCGATGATAATGGTTAGGAGCCCCGGTAAAGCCACCCTTAAAGAAAGCAGCATAAGAGATTGCACAGTAACTGTTCAGCGCGGTTATCATGAACCTCTTAACAGATAGGCTGACATCAAACTCGGTTTGAGTTCTGTGATATTCCCTCTCCGTTAGCTTAACCGCATATTTTGAATAGATCTGCCACGACATAAATGATAAAAATCCGAATTGATTAATGCTTAATTTTTCGTTCTGATGCATCGTTCGTGTCAGTCGTACCATTCCGAACACAAAGACGAAGAGAAAGTTCATCACGCCAGCAGTACTGCTTACGATTATTGTATCCCTCACATCATCATCAGATTTATTTGTCTTATTTTCAGCCAAATTTTTAGATGCAGTTCTCTCTGCCAGCCACCTCCGCATCCATATCCTGTACACGATAACCAACACGAGTACGATAAACGCGATGAGTACCTTAAACAAGGATAATATGACTTTAGTACAATAATTTTAGAAATACTTTATAGAAAAGGATTATTTATATTGTCACTTGTTAGTTGGCGTACCATAATAGTGGTGACGGTGTAGCTTACGATCAAGTTGGGAAGCTTCTTTCCCCAGAAAGGAATTGTTAATTCTGTATACTTATCCTCTTCCTCTTTCTGCTTTTCCTCTGCTGTCTTCTCTACGTCTTTCTTGTCCTTATCATTTCTCTTTTTCTTATCGTCCTGCTTATCATCTTTCTTCTTACCATCTGGATAGACTTCCTTAAGGGCTGCAATATATCCTGATCGGGGGGTGAGATCACGCCTCGTCTCGAGATTCGAAAGGTCCCAATTATGTATCAGGTATGAAGTGTACCTTTTCCAAAAGACGAGAAACATTACCGCTAGATAGGAGGCACAACAGATTACACAAGTTATCAAAAGAAAGAAAGATTAGAATAAGTAAAATCGCATCTTTCCAGTTACCCCAAACGGACATCATGAAAGCAAAAATGAAAGTGGAATCGTTGTCGAAAGCGTAAGAAGCTTTGGATGCATTACAGACGTCCTCAATTTTCCAATAAGGGCAAATCTTATCGCATTTCGGGCACATAATAAAAGTGGAGTTGCAAATGTCGGCTCTTTTGGAAAGATTCTGATTTTAGATAAATATTCCTATTTGGATAAATATGTTTCAGCTATATGGCTTACATATATGGATCCCATTGACCCGTAATTGTTCCGAAGAGGTAACAGCAAATCCCCATCACTGAGGCATACATCAGCATTCGTATGTAGAAGCCACACCACGCGTAATGTAGCGCAAACTCTTCGCCAAAGTAGTCCTTGATCGTGTCCAGCGGTTGAACTTTGTAGAACTTGAGAATGTTTCCCCAATGATCATTCAGAAGTTTGCGCATGCTTCCATTGTCTTTGACAGTTCCCTTAATTATAGAGTTTCTTTTCTTAATCGTTAAAATTCTGTTGTAGATTTTGACTTTGAATTATTAAGGTAGGTGTGTACGTCGTGTGTAATGTAAGCATCTTCGTAGACTTTGTCTTTGATTAGTTGTTCGTAGCCATATGCATGCACATCTTGTTTCAGAGCCTTTCCCATTTTAAAGGGTGCCCTTTTCATGACATGTTGCACGATCCGCGCTCGTGTGATAACCGAAAAATTTTCATCGATATTGCCTGGGTTTATATCAAATCTAAAGATAATCCATGCTGAATTAATTAGCACTCTTGTTATTGAAAAGATGATGACTGTGCGAAAAAAAAATTAAAGAAAAATGACTAACAAATCGTCCTTTTCCTTCGTATACACTTCTTTGAATCTTCTCTTTATTTTTGGAAACAGCTTCGGATCCAAGCGCGAAATGTTCTTGAGTTTATCCCAGCATTTCCAGCAAGCACAGCAAACTTTTGGTGTCACATCTCTCAAGCTATTCAAACTACTCTTTTGGCTAACAACCATGGGCCCTTTTTGCTTCAGTGAAGGGATCATTTTGATGGGCACTTTGAGACGTAAGATTTCAGCGTAAGTTGTCAGCACTTCCAGAGGCGCCCAAATTTTAATTACATGGAGCTCTTTAAATCGACCCGATTCCAAGAGAAGCCCCTCCTCTTCCAGATTGTATTCATAGATATTCCTAGTTTTTGCTGCTTTCGGGCTATTTTGTTCATTTGAGCTTTCTTTCCACACTAAAACAAAGTCGGGGGTCACGGAAAGTCCATCCTCGCGTTTCCGAGAGCCTGATTGACCCTGGCCAGACCACCGTTTCACAGTTTCCAGACCTTGTTGAAATTTGGATAGACCTTGACCTCCATCTACAGAATTTCCCCTTGTCTTCTCAGGATCAGGAATTGGTTCGAATGCAACTGCAGGACCTCTCTGTGCATTGGGATCACCTGCATCGTCATCATCAACGCAAACAACCTGAGTGCCCGCATCTGTGACATAACAACGGCCGGAAAACGGCAGCGAAAAGTTCTGATCCGAATCGACACACTGCGGAAGCTGTTCCAAGGAAGATGGACACCGGGGAAGTAAGCAAGTGTTGGAATCGTACGGCGATGGCCGCGATAGTACTTGGTTCGCATTGGTATTTGCATCTTGCTCGGTGGGCTCAACTCGACGCGATTTTTTCCCAAGACTCAATCGGATTTTAATTTTTGGTTGCATGACTCTGGAAGTTTTAGCTCAAGAGCCACTCCTACACTGCAAGCGAGACGACGGAAAGTAGGCGACAGCATGTGCATAGCCGATTAAGATACGACGCTACAAACTTTAAGAAATTAAGAACTCGTGAGAATCCAAATGATGTATTTTTTTCAATTGATTACGTTTTGCTGAATCGATAAAAACGGGGAGTTGGACATAAAAATATTTCCATCTATTCAATAAACTTGAATTACCATTGTTTGCATTACTAAATCTGTAATGGGATTCAATTCATGTTCATGGAGAATTAGAATGCACGCAGAATCATGAGGAAATGAATGAATCTTCTTGATTTCAATAATAAAATTTACTTATGAATTTTCGATGACGACCTAAGTGAGACCAATATAGCCCGAGCCAGCCAGATTAGCAGAAAATTAACCAATAACCCAATCGTAGTTGTAATATCCACTTTATTATATCTTATAGCAAAATAATTAGACAAGAAAACTTAACTTTCAAAAATTAAAGAAATAATGACACTGGATAGCATCCTTCTCAATTATCAGGTTCCCTTGACCTACTCGCTGCACCTGATGCTGGTCTGCTGTCAGTGTCATTCTTTGCAACCTTAGTTGCTGACTGACCATGGTGATGATGATGGTGGTGCCCGGAACGGGGCCCAACTTCGTGTTCAGCGGAGCGACGATGACGGGGCATAAACATTTTACGAGCTATCATTTGCTCCTGCTTCAAAATCAGATCATTCACTATTCGTTCCTCTTTCTCCATTTTTGTTCGTAGACTGTAGGGCACGTCAGGAATCGCCCAGCGTATGAATATGAGGACTAAATACACGAAATTCTAAAACAAATGCATACAATTGATTCTTTCATTGCTTACTTTCAATTTTTACTTGATAATACGCATTCATTTTCAATCAAATTTGAGTGAGCTCACTTCATAAAGAACGATAAAAATTATTCTGGCCACCCATATTTTCCAGAATTCAGGTCTAAACGTGTACTTTTTCTCTGATGGCTCAGTGTAGCCATATCGGTACGTCTGAAAGCTAAATATAAATACATATTGTATATTATTTGGATTCCACGTGAAAGCATATTTGCCATCATAAATCAAATCGTAAAAGAATTGCATATTATACTAGCAACTCTGAGGATCTCCGTCTCTAATTTGCCTAGCAGGCGTTGGTGGCACTTCTAAATCTTCCTTAGCAAACGCAGTCAGGGAGTGGTTAAGATACCCAACTAAAGTTCCACGACGGGGGTCCCCCTCATCCAAGAGAAAGTAGCGGTACATCATCTTTGGAATGAAGTTTGATGTCAATGCAATGATCAACGCCTAAATTGCATCAAAAAATTATTTTAGCTGAATAAGTATGCTATAAAGCAAGCATGGGAAACGGGATATTTTAAATAAAAATGCTGTGATTCACATTTGAAATTACGGCGATTCTCACAACACCATTTACGATATCAGCCCAAACTCCGATTCCTTTCGCACGATACCCCACAGGTCTTTGGTAATGAGTTAGCATTTTATTAGCATCTAATCTCAGTTCAATCACGTTATTTATCAAAGCAAACAAAGGGGCGAGGGGAAAGGCAGCCACGAAAATGGTAATGAATCCCAACTGAAGGACTGGAAGGTAAAATAGAAAATAAATGTTAAAAAATAAAGAATGAAGGAATCAATGACCTGAATTGTTGACTACTTCAGTTTCCGTACCCATGTCTAAATAGTCATCGACAAGGGTAAACTTGTCCCAATCTAGTAATTCATAGTCCTGCAGCCATTGTGGTTCCCTGCCAATTACTGTTTTGGTAGACTTAGACTGTGGTGGGATACCCAAAGTACGTTTTGACTCACTACTACTGGAAACCTTCCTAGTTACTTTCTTACATCCTCGTCTGAACAAACTATAAAAAAATAACAAAAACATTCGAAATCTTTTCAATTCAAACATACTTTTTATTTACTTCGATGAATTTGAGATTTTATAATGAAATCTTACGGGACACCAGCCTCCAGAAAGATATTCTTTACTTGCTTGCCAAGCATGATGATTCCTAACTGTATGCATAATTCGGACATGCAACCCAGTCCGCACTGGAAATAATAAAATTCATTGATTCCGTATAAATAATTTTGTTAATTGTAGTAACAAGGACGGATTTTGATTTTGACTCGACTCACTTCTTCCTGCCGCCAGCCCAAAATTTTATGATATTTGTTAGGCGTTCCAGCATAAGCTCCCTTAATAAAAGCTACATAGAAAATGGACCCGTAATTGTTGATGAACTCCAATAGGTACACTTTGATTGTGTAACTAGACTCAAATTCCAAGTGAGTCCTTGGATATTCCATTTTCGTCAGCAGCATTGCAATACGCTTATAAATCTGAAACAATAATATATTAATATTGGCTATACATCAGGTTTCCATTTCAAAGTGCTTCAGTAGAGTGAAACTAGAGATGAATTAATTAATTAGGTACCTTTCCAAATATGAAGATGAACCCCAAATTGATAAATGCGGCTGACCCACTTATAAGCATTCTTATAACGCCAAAGGTCATGTCATTATCTTCACTACTATAATACAAGAAAGTGCTGAACCATAATCTGTACAAGATTACCCCGATCATTGCGGCCAACGCCATTATGACCTTGGGAGTGGTTGGGAGGTGAAAAATTAAAACTATGAATTCTATATTTTCAAGCCTAGCCCATTGAAAAGGAAGTATCAAGATTTATATTACCAGTAGAAGAACCATCGAATAGCTGAATATCCCAAACGGTAGCTGTCTACTCCAAAATGGGATCCTCAGATCAAAATCGTCGAGTTTCTTTTGCTTCTCTCCGCCGTTTTCCCCTTCCTGGTTTTCATTTTGCTCATCCTTTGGAGAGTAAATTCGTTTTAGCTCCGCAACGTATTCTGGCCGGGGAATAAAGTCCTTCTTCAGGTCAAATGCAGAAAGATCCCAGTGGTGCGTAATCCTTGCCGTGTATCGCTTCCATAGCTCAAGAAACACGGCAACTGGAAAAAGTTCGAAATAATCTGTAAATCCTTGATACTTTGATAGCATGTCATATTTTAAAGTGAGAGAATTTTAAGTATCTCAATTCACCCCAGATGGACATATAAAGAGCAAACAAAAAGGAAAATTCATTGTCGAAAAGATACGAAACCATTGCATCGGAGCACTTTTCAGAGATTTTCCAATATCCACACGCTTTATCACAAAGAGGGCACATAGTAAAGTTATTACTTTGGTCGCATACATCTTTTCTGCAACATAATTATATATTTCTTCGATTATTTATCTAACTAATCCAAACTCATTTCAACCAATTGCTTGTCTCATATGCTTGTTAAATTCTCACACAAGTTTGTCGGAGGACATCGTTATGAGACCATAGATGAAACAGATTATGCCGAAGAACGCCGCAAATAGCAGCATTCTTGTGTAGAACCCCAGCCATGCAAAATACAAGGC
>JAHZNI010002980.1:0-12878 GCA_027744415.1 Seira ritae
AACTTTGGCTTTGGCTTGCTATGATTTGTGTGAGAGCTTTTGAGAAAAATCCTTCCAGGGATTTTTGCATCGTTCATGCATTAAAATGGCTTGACTTTGGCTTGGATGCTTTTACCAAAATAGGTAGACACAGTTTGATTTCTATAATTTAATGAAGTGGAGCTATAAAAGACCTGGATGTATAAAAATCATTTTGTGGAAAAGTAAATTTCGTAAAATCAACCGTGTAATAGACCATAAAAATCAGAAAATTTCCTGCTTTTACCATTTTTGCAGCTTTGAAATAAAATCGCATAGCATTAAGCTTCAAAAGTAACCATCTACCTTTAATAATATGCAAACGACAATTCAGGATGAGACGAGATGGCCACAGAAGCAGAATGAATTTTACAGAATACATTTAAGCTCATCGCTTTTGTCACCTGTAAAATTGTTTATCTTTACGAGCAAAGAAATCTGGCGGAGCAAGTCCAGCCCAGGAAAGACATGGAAAAGGGCTTTTAGAGCTGATCATGATGATGATGATGATCACAAAACGGGAGGATTTCATTGACACCTTTTTATACTGCTTTTACACCTGTGCTTTATGTACCTTTATGCATTTTAAAGAAAACAGTAAAAAATCTAATCGTCAGCTCAAAAGCATAGAAAGAGTAAAACAAACTTTTCACCGATTTGTTTGAATCGGTCTCGGTGATCATGATCACCATCGTCTAGGGTGCCTTTGTTTGTCAGCAATTGTCGTAAGTCAGGTTGGCTAGGATTATATAAGTGACGAAGGAAACGAGAAACAGGAGAAGAAAAAGATGATCATTTTTGACAAGAACAACAAAAGATTATTACCGTATCCCTTTCTACAGCGTTATACCCATATAAGCCATTACATATTAAGTATCCGAATTAGAACTGCTGCTGCAAACAGGAGAAAACCTGAGACGATGATTATTTTGATGATAAAAACTTTTGGATGCTTTAGAAATCTAAAAATGATTCGAAAGATGACGATATTCTAGGAAAGTATGCGCTTGTGCCTTGTGCTTCAGTTACCTGTCATCCATGCTGAGACTGGCAAGTTTTGGAGCGTGTTTTCCTAAAAGATATCAGCCACAAAGAGGAACCTCACAAACAGCTAAAGATAAAAAAAACCTCAGACTTTACAACAATCAGAACTCCTCATCATCTTAATCAGTTCAATTGTACAATGGAGTTAGAGATGTGGTTCGTTTTTTACAGAAAATCACAAAAATCCGAGTGTGAACACTCTGGGATGGAACCACAGGCTTGTGGATTTAGCTTGGTTTCTTGTGTAATTTTGGTTTAATGCCAGACGGGGCGTGCTTAATGTACGGGTTACCTTCGGTCCATTCGCATTCGAATTTGAAATCAAAGTTTAGACTTACAAAATATGAAGTACATAGAAAAATCATAGGCCATACTTAGTTAGCATAAGGCGAAATATTGTAGAGTTTGAAAGAAGGAATTATTTACTACAAATACAATGCAATCACCAAATTATTGCTAAATCACAGCAATAGTTTTTACTAATTTGGAATCTTTTCAATTCATTCCTAACATTACGACGAAGACGCAACCGACAGATCCATATTATCTGAAACATATTTAGCTGAAGTAGAACTTTTACTTTTGATGTTGAGTTGGCACAATTCATTTCAGCAACTCGCTTTCTTCCACCAATCCACCTTATTCCGCTAAAGACAAAAGGGTGATCCGACTATCAGACAAGGTACAATCGTTTTATTTGCTCGTTATTATTATGACTCATAACACTTTATCAAAGCAAAAATGCCGAATTTAAAAACATTGTAAGGCTAGCTCTAATAAGCAATCATAAAAGTTTTCAACCCTCTTAGGTATATACGGCCGTTTTCTGAGCTGTTTACGCTTCTTATGACGATGACATTCTTGTTAAATCATATCACAAAAGACTTCTTGGAGTAGAAGTTTCAAATACATTTTCTATAATATGCATATGTATACGCTGGTGATTGAATCTTTAAAATGATCAGTGTATTATGAACCTTAAAAGATGAAACAATGAATGAATGGAAACTAAGTCTAGTCCTTTTAATACTATCTTTCATTGATAATAATTGGCCATTGGGAAGCATACTATGTATATGTAGTGAGAGAGTAGTAGAACTCGCTTCATCATGCTCATCATATTAATCCAAACCATAAGAACCTACTCATCATTATCCATTTTTATAGGTACTCACTCAGGTATTTTTTTGCTTTGTTTCGTTTAAAGTCTCTTTAAAGCTTATTATATCGCAATTTCATTTTTCTTCTGCATGAATGAATGGAAACTAAGTCTAGTCCTTTTAATACTATCTTTCATTGATAATAATTGGCCATTGGGAAGCATACTACATATATGTAGTGAGAGAGTAGTAGAACTCGCTTCATCATGCTCATCATATTAATCCAAACCATATGAACCTACTCATCATTATCCATTTTTATAGGTACTCACTCAGATATTTTTGTTGCTTTGTTTCGTTTAAAGTCTCTTTAAAGCTTATTATATCGCAATTTCATTTTTCTTCTGCATGGTAATGGGGATGACGGTGACGGACGACCACGGTGACTTTGAGTTGGCAAGTTACAACAAAAGCAACTTTTGTTAAATTGCATCATCATTTGTTCGAGGAAAGGGAGATGTGGTGATGATATGACGGGATGACAATGACGACGATCATCATCCTCATCATATCAAAGGAAGGATGAGAACAAGCGAAAAAAATTTCTGCATTCATTTGCTCATAACAAGAAAGATGAGGAATTCTCGACAAAAATACCTTTAAATAATTTGAAATCAATGCTGAGAGCGAGCATGCGGCTTCTACTTGACTGACCACTAAAGTCATCATCACATCATCAGTGTAAAAACAAAAACATCAACATTCAACAACATATATCCATTCATTTTCATTTTCAGAGTTGGAAGTGGAAGCGAGAGTAGAAGTGTTTGAGAAAAAAATCCAACATGCAATTTTACTTTGTACCTATAATAAAATTGATAATAATTCATGAGACGAAGAGACGCAGCCAGATTCTCTTATTCCCTCTAAGAATACCTGACAAGGTAAGTGAGCTAATATCTATTTTGGACTTTACACATTATTATCTTCTTAGACGAGATGAACAGGGAGCTAGGCAAAGCACTTCCATTGTTTAAAATCTATGCACATACCGCATCTTGCGGTACGGTACGTGGCATGCGTTTTCGATTTCATTTGATGATTTTGATGATGACGAGATCAGTACTAGTACGCGCCTGAGCTCCCGTTGTAGAAAAATGATATTTTCAAAGGCATGCATAATAATGATTGAGAAACAAGTAGTCAGTCAGTCACAATGACACTCTTCGAGAAAATGACTGGGCGCAGGTGCAAAAGAATAAAAAAAATATTATGCAGAGGAAAGGACGGATAATGCTTTTATTGTTTATGATGATGACGGGATTTTAAAAATATTACATAAAAATATCATCTCGCCGCTATTATTCCGATGAACACTCCTTGTGCCATGCCAGTATCGAATATGTACATATATACTCGTATTCTTCAAATTAACACACAAATACCTGAGCTCCCGTAGTAGAAAAATGATATTTTCAAAGGCATGCATAATAATGATTGAGAAACAAGTAGTCAGTCAGTCACAATGACACTTTTCGAGAAAATGACTGGGCGCAGGTGCAAAAGAATAAAAAAGTTATACGGAGGAAAGGACGGATAATGCTTTTATTGTTTATGATGATGACGGGATGTTAAAAATATTACATAAAAATATCATCTCGCCGCTATTATTCCGATGAACACTCCTTGTGCCATGCCAGTATCGAATATGTACATATATACTCGTATTCTTCAAATTAACACACAAATTGTGAACAAATTGAAGACGCAAAAAAACAATATTTACTACTACATAATATTATTTCGGATAGTTTGAAAAGAACAACGCGCCACAAAAATTTTTGAAGAAAAAATACGTATACCAAGCTCAAATTCAATATTTTATTGAGTTGAATAGGTATCATCGAGCGAGCGAGACAATGCCTAAATAAATACCAGCGCTACGTTGCTGAAAAACAGGCTTTTTTCGCAATGTGCCTTGCTTGTCCTGTCTGAAATTTTTTTTGTCTTCTTCATTGTATAATCTACTATAATGCGATTCGCATTATGCCAAAGAATAGCTTTAATGGATATTTAAGAAGGACAAGGCTTGCGCCTAAGCACCGCAGAATCAGTAGGACCAGACCAGTATGTATGTAGTAGTAAAAAAGAAGAAAAAAATTGGTAGTTGTTCTTGTAGTAAGATTTTTTTGTCCATTTTTTCACTACCTACCTATTCCTTTATACGAGTTCCGGCTCATCACATTTTTTATTCTCCTGTGCATTTTAAGAAAAAATCTGAGGTAATTCTTCTTGTGCGCTGCTGGTAGTGATGATAATTTTTACTGCTTTTGGGTGCACTTGCTCTTTGTATGTGATTAGTTACAGCAGTTAAGAAGACGATATGCAATGCAATAATATGCAGTGTTAAAAGCGGGTAAACAATATTGCTGCTGAGCTAATGTTGCCGTTGTTGTAGATGTTGATGATATGCGAACAAAAAACGCGTGTTGTTTGTATGCTCTCTCTCTCTCATCCAAAAGTAATTTTCGTGCAGGTTTTTATGCAACAATTGAACAAGGTGGGATTTTCCTTTCCTATGGTTTAGTAGCTCCTCCATGAAATGAAAATGGGAGAGATAAGAAAAGAATGCTTTCGATTTCTGTTCTGGGCATTGTTAATAGCTTATTGAAGAGATAAAAATTCGTTTTTTTTTGCAAAAAAAAGTCCGGATGAGAGAGTTTTTGAAGATAATGGAAGAAGACGGGTTGAAACGAAACTATGATGATGACTAAACCGGACCGGCATCAACTTTCAATCTTCTTTTCAAGTTAGTAGCGCTTAACGGATGGATATCATCATATCATCTTAGTAAGAATACTTAGTTCACTCGATTAGAAAAGCGATATGGTAAAATAACAAGTGTGCACTGTGCACCATGCGGCATATTGAGCTGGCGGTGATGCCTATTGCCTACTTCTTGTTAGTGAATACCAAGTGGTTTTTTCTTTGTATTTTGTACAAGAACATGAAAGCAATAATGTCCGAGTCCGAGTGTGTTGATGTGGAAGATGACAGCCTCTAGAG
This sequence comes from Seira ritae, assembly GCA_027744415.1. Lineage (NCBI taxonomy): Eukaryota > Metazoa > Arthropoda > Collembola > Entomobryomorpha > Entomobryidae > Seira > Seira ritae. The sequence continues at coordinate 5,229 of JAHZNI010002980.1, forward strand.
CAATAATAATTATTATGGTTGGGTTGCAATAATTAGTTTATTTTTATTAGAAAAAATTAGCTATTTTCTCACAACCCCCCACTGGCACCACGATGGATGGACTGCTTTCTTCAATTCTGGCCTATTTATTCGCCATTTTAAGCCAATGAAGTTAAACCTGAACTGTTGCAGTAGAGTTCATTCTTATTGTTTTAGGCAAGCAAAGGAACAACCTACAATTTGCAATAATGCAATGGATTCTAAGAAAGATCAAGATAGATACCTACATAAATCGATTCCAACACGCTGGTCAAGAGTTCTGGACGAGCTTCACCAATGATTCAAAAATTAACAATTTTACACGTTTCTTTGTGCTCAGGGATCTCAGAGTTGGTGTGAGTAAGCTAAGCAAGCGTGTAAAAAAACTCGTTGAATTTTTACCCATCATATCATAGCCACATTTTTTTTTCTCCAATACGCCAAAAGTAATCATTATAACCTTTGTAAGCAAAAATATCCATAACTTCATCTCACCAGAAGATCCTCATCATCATCATCCCATTATTCAATAAAGCATGCAAGTCGAAAAGGTGAGAAATCATGTATTATATAGAAAATAAGATAGATTGAAAAAACCGCATTATCCACAAACTATAATATTGTAACCCGAATGGAATCAGTTCGTTCAATTGACTTCAAGATATCGAAGCCTGAGAACTGACTAAGATCCCACTTCTTCTTCTACAATGTGCACTTGTCTTGTCAGAGAGAGATGTGCAATGCAAGGGTTAATATGCATGCAAGCTTTGTTAAATAAAAAAAACTCGCTTTGACTCTCTCTCTCCTCGTGTGAGATACCTCGTCTCATGAGCCAGTCTCGTCCTGTTTGGCGGAGACTCTGGAGTACACAATTTTTAATTTGAAAAGTAATTTCTCGGTGCAAAAACCAGATCTAAAGAGTCATGGAAAACAGGATTGAAGAAGACATGGCATGCACGATGTATCCATCGAAAAATGTGTAAACGAGTGACTTCTTTCCTCGGACTCGAGAGAAAATATTTATCCAAAAGATGTATATTTTTTCGAGGAAAAATACTGACAATGGAATTTTCAGCTGTTGGTTTGGTTCACTCTCAAGTCCCAAAGTATGTACATATTTTTTTGCAGGAGAATGAAATGCTGAGAAAAAAGATTGATTCGTGCTCTACCCAGCCAAGAAGGGGAAGTTTTATTGTCACCTAATTTCTCAGCAGCAGCAGCAGTTGCATTATCTAATTTCTTTTGTGGCGAAAAAAAGTAATAAAGAAATGAACAAGATGGGATCCCTTTTGTCTAATTAAACTCGACAATCAAATTTGTTCCATCCTTCGTGATCTAGACAAAGCAAGACGATATAGGAGAATTTTTTTAAAAGTGCATGGCTTAGCAGTAGGTCCATGTGGAAGGCGAATCAAATAGTGTAAAAAAAAGTAAAGTTTATGCATACCTTGGGAGTTGGGACAACAGATAATCGTAATTTATTAAAGAAATCCTTCCGTTCAAACGAAATCTTTTTCAGATCGCCATCATTATTATCATCATCATCGTTTTATTGTGTTTGGAAGAGAAGAGTACGCTCATTATGTCTAGTTCTTTTTTTCCTTCAAAAAAGTCTCATGCAGGGAGAGACGCTTGTGATGATGATGACGATGACGCAATGGAATGATACATACTGTAACCAATTTTTTTCTTATTCTGCTGAAGTAGTAGAGGTAATGCACGTTCAGTTCAGTGTAGTAAATGCAAAAGACACATTAAAATTCCAAATGTCATTCATCCAGTCCCCTTCTTAATAATGGTCTTGATGATGATGAAGATGATGATGATGGAAGTAAGCATAATTTGAAGAGTTTATGCTGAGAAAAAAAGTAAGAGCAAAATCTTGGGACGGTTTGAAAAATTAGTGAAAAAGTGGTTCCCACGCACGCATGTTTTTTAAGTGCGATACATGCATACTGATTCAGCTCAAATGCTTTTTTGTCGTTCGTCGAATTCAATTTAAAAGATGATGGAGAACGGAGAAGTATAAGATTTTCTCACTGCATCTCATTGTGCCTGGTGCTGACTTTGAGTGAACTGTTTACACGCGTATTATGTGAAATCATTGTCATTACCTGGCGTGTAATAGTAAGCGCTTTTTTAAAGGGAGTTTCAATTTTATTTTGGTTTCAGTCAGTTAGAGTGGAGAAAATAATGTGGATTGTCGCAGATTTGTTTAATGTGATACCCAATTATTGCGGCAGATTTCTAAAAAATTTTCGAAAATAATCCATGATACATTCTTAAAGCGAGCTTGTAAAAGTCTTGAGCAAACCATATTGTTGACGTAACTTGCTTGACTTAAAAGGAATAGCAAGCATAGGTTATCCCGAACATTGGTAATTTTCACTCGTCCTCGCCAGCCTGTCAATACGCTCCTCGTATTTTAATCAGTTCTCAGGTTTTCCCTAAACCTACAAAAATTGGATCTACGTTCACCAATTTGAATCATATTCTAAGAAAAACAAAGAACAAGGCATAATAAAAAGTCATACTTAATCGACCAGCGTCTGGTCTCTACGTAGGCAAATCTTTAAAAGACTGAAAACAACGAGCAACATGCTTGATTTGGTCGGTAATCATATTATTTACGATCATCATGAATACCCAGATCCAACAAGGTACAACAAAGAAATCTGACATAAACTTGGCTCAATATTCATCCCAAAGATCAAGATTTTTTTTTGTTTCGGTATGAGCATGAATATGAATCCCTTGTGATCAAGATCATGTAGCTTACTTTTTATTTTCACCTTTTTTATAAGCACGCAACGCAAAAAGCAAGCAAGCAAGCAGAGGAAATGCGTTCTTATTGTAAAGTTGACTTGCTGAAACTGGCTTTAGTGGGGTAACTTTTCCTTTTGAATCCAGTCCCGGGCCGACTGACTTCCTAAGGACTTTGTAGTGTAGCGTGATTTCTTTCAGCATTTAACACGATATAAATACATCTGCAAAGAAAGGAGTACATGGCTCAAGAGGATGGCGATGGTGCTCAACAGCGTCCCATGTCATGTCCAAGCCACATGTGTCTGGCCTTGTAAGAGGTACCACTAGTACTACATGCATACGTACATTGATATTGTTCAAAAAAAAGTTGCTCAAGAAATGTGAAAATCTTTGGCCACTCACTCGCATTCCAGCTGGTTTTGCTGATTTTTTCCTCTAAAATTAAGGAGGAATTGTAGAAAACGATATTTCAGACAAGGAGGATGAGAATCAAATCGAATGAATTTTGAGCGAATCAGCCTAGGTAGGTAACTTGACTGACGAACCGAACCGATGCAACTTTCCATTCCCATGGACTATGAACCATAGAGGCCAGCAAAAATGAAAATGATGCGGTGGGGGCCAAACATTAAAAAGGAGATGATGATCACATCACTAGCCAATCAATATAGGAAAATTATTTCACATGTTGATTTCAGTTTCCATTATTCCAACAAATGCATACGGATGCGTAAAAAATGAAAAAAAAATATTCAGATTGTCTACCAAATGGTCAGGCCAGCCAAGTCAGGCTTATACATCTGCCTTAGTTCGGTTTGGCTTGGCTATTTTATAGATTGCGTAGACATTTCAATACGCACTGGCTGAAGACGACGGGCTTTGCCAAAGCTTGAAAAGTAGTAAATAGGCAAGTATAAAAAAATTGAGAAATAATAAAGGATCTTGGCGCTTCTAGCATGTTTATGGAGTTGCCCCTCGCCAGGGTGTCGAACAAGATGAAGACTCCGTCCGAGTCTGAAAAGTAATCTGTTTAAACATTGAAGATGATATGTCTATATTTATATTGTGTGTAGCATGAGGAGTTAGTTATTCATCAACTCTCGCTTTTTATATAAGTAGCAGTCGTAAAAGATGATGATGACCACAAAAGAGTTACTTCTGAGAAACTTTTTATGGAAATATGAAATGAAGACATTGACGAACTTAGACTTTTACTTTAAAAAATCTAAATTTAGGGGCCAACTTGATAGGAATATTAATCATGATGGCTCAACAGCGTAATATCAGTTTTTAGACAATTTCATGTAAACCTTTAATTTTCCTGAATATATATAAAACAGAGTTAAATATTAATTGCTGATTCTATTTAAATTGCTAATAATACTATTCATGATTTATCAAGCTTTGGCTAAAAACCTGATAACTTCCAGCGGTACCAGTGATAAACTATGTTTTTACATTGATATATTCTTCAAAGAATTATGTATCATCAATATTTTTTATAATTAATTTTATTCCTTGTCAATCCAATCCAATGTAAGAAACCCTGCAATCACTTCCCATGGACATGCATCGTTTATAATCCCAAATGAGTTAAGAACGTAGGAGGTACTAGGAAAGGTCTGGTTTTGGTTTGCGAAAATAAGCCATGTTCGTTTTGGCATCAGCCCACGTATTACAAAAGCCGCGCTACAATGCCAGCATCATTACCATGATCATTGTGTAGTAATAAGTAATGATGATGATTTTTTGCCTAGTCGTACTCCTCACAGCATAAAGTACTTAGGTACCACCTCTAAAATTTTGAAGTTGGAAATATTGTAGTAATGAAAGAAAACCACATAGTAGAATCATTTTTATATGCATAATATCCCAAATCCCAATGGTTGATTGTCAATCTTTGAGAACCTCAGACTGAGACGATATTATTTTGTGAGTGCAAAAATTGAACTATGTATGTACATGTTTCAAGTAAGTATTACTCGCATTTCATGCTCGGCTCACGCTACAGATTTTTTGCTCGATTTATTTTTTCAAGAGCGGGTGCGATTATTGCCATGAGGCATTTCAACAAATCAACGGAGACGTCTCCCATTGGATCATTTATGTGGTTCAGCCCCTTTTTGATCCAAAAAATGACGGAGACGAAGGAGACATATGAGAAAAACGCTGTTGTTTAAATAAATGAACCAGAAAGTAAACTCGTCATCATCATCATCACCGTCAACTTCATCGGCATCTCTACTTTTCATCTACACTCATTTCGTCGTCGTGATTTCCCTTCCACAATTTGCTTACGCGGTAGTCGTAGCGGTAGCACTAACCAGACAGAGAGATCGACAATGCACAACAATAATGAAAGCACTTTTCCTAAAATTGTAAAACTATTTTTTTGTTGCATACAATAAAAAATTTAAAGTGAGTTTGACGAGACTGGATTGGGTTGGATTGAGTGATTCAGTATTCAGTAGCTTTTCAAGATCTGTTTTTTTTCTGCTTCAATTTTCACTGCTCATTTCTTTACCTCGATGATGATGAAGTAGGCACTAACACTAACAATAAACTTTCCAATTTGATTTTTTGTAGAAAAAAATTGTTTTAAGGAGAGCAAAAAATATATATATTCGAATTGTATTCGCATTTTGTGGCAATTCGCACAAAAATTCTCAAGAATCCATTTTTTCACATTATGAAGTAATAATGAACCAGCTGGGCCACTATGATTCCATTACATTGTAAAATGGCAGTAAAATCTGGGAAACTCGTCAATTTTCATCTCTGTTGGAAAGTACCGACTTATTGCCGACGTGTCTACCTGACAATGTCCTACTCTACACGGGGGTACGTACGTACGTACGCATCTAAAGTATCACATCTTCACAAGCAATCTTCTCAAATGACCAACAATACTTCATGAAAGTTGATTTAGCTCCTGAGATGAGAATGGCTGGCATGGCATGAAGCAGTCGTCTTGTCTCGTCTTGACTGCTTTTCTAGGAATTGCGATGGAATGCAGAAAGTATTTTTTCTGTGTTTTCACAGAAAAAGAAGAGGAGAAACCGGCAGCCCAATTGAGCTATCATTATCATTATTGTAGCTCGTATCGTATCGTATCACACAATAATATTTTTTTCGGAAACGATCAAGAACTCGGAATAACACATGCGGTGTGGCAGTGCAATTAAAACATGTAGTGCAATTTTTACTGCGACTGTTCTCATTCCTTCATATCTTTACGCATTCATTTTCATTTGGAATTTCGGGTTGTCCTTATCTCGAGCGAAATTAGACGGAGAGATTGGAGCGACATTAGATTAGAGCCAGAGCACGCGGTTTTTAGAAATCAGAGAAAAATATTTACGAGCATTTTATCATTCATTTTGGACATATGAACAAGGTAATTCTTGACCATTACATTACCAAGCCTATATCTTGACGAGTAATTCCTCGTACATATTTCGGCATTTTCTTAAAGATCAAAAAGATTACATTGGGTTTGGACTCATAGTCCATCCATAGTCCAATTCAAAAAAAATATCATGCATTTTTTCAACCTCAACTTTTTTTCTCATTATTACTTTTACTACTGGCATGGCACTTTCAAATACATATCGACATAATTCTCGTTTTCTTTCTAAAGTTGAAGGAAAACACTGTTTACTACCGTGCTAAGCAGGAGCACAGCTTGTCTTGTATGCCAAGATGATTACCACGGATGTTTCACCTCTATCTCTCTCAAACGAAAAATTTCTAGTGAAAATGCCGCCGTGGTAATAGTAATAATGTGAATGCACATGTGCTCAAATCCAATGATCCCATCAAAAGTGCCATTTACAAGAGAAATGACCACTAATAGAGTCAGTTCCTTTTAAATAACCAAACCAGATGTATAGACGCAGCAGACACTGCACTGGACTGACTTACGCAAGGGAGCGACGGAACAAGAGAATGCCGACTTTATGAGTTCAAAGCAATATTTACTTTATTCACCTGAAAGTAATGAAGTGGTCACTTTTTCACTTTGAAACGTCTTTCAACCTGAATACATGCTGCATATTAGAGCCTTCTTAAGTCACCAAAAAATGATTGCTTTCTATCGATGCTATAAGCCATACCTAGTTCTTCCTTGTGCAATATCATTTCGAAGGAAGATCCAATGACGAATATTATGGGAGGGGGCTTAGAAGACGCAGCAGACACTGCACTGGACTGACTGACGCAAGGGAGCGACGGAGCGAGAGAATGCCGACTTTATGAGTTCAAAGCAATATTTACTTTATTCACCTGAAAGTAATGAAGTGGTCACTTCTTCACTTTGAAACGTCTTTCAACCTGAATGTATGCTGCGTATTAGAGCCTTCTTAGGTCACCAAAAAATGATTGCTTTCTATCCATGCTATAAGCCATACCTAGTTCTTCCTTGTGCAATATCATTTCGAAGGAAGATCCAATGACGAATATTATGGGAGGGGGCTTAGATCCCTGTCATATTATGCAACCTTTCAATGAGCATATTTTGAAGTTTATTTGTTTGTGAATAATGAAATGAAACTTCATCTAAATTCTTTTTACTTTCTTTTGAGGAGTACCACAGAAGCCGCCTCGCCTCACTTCTACATAATCTTTAGAGTGGAGTGGACGACAAAGAGAAATGAATCCATATCCCATTCTCACTTCTCCTTTCAAAAGACGCATGAAAATTCCTCGAGAAAATCACCACAAAACTAGTACTTTCCTTCTTTCCCCCTCTCTCTGATTACAAAACTGCTACATATCCATAAACGACTCGTGTATTACGATGATGATTATTGCTGTCATTATTACGTCGACGATGGTAATGACGTGGAGGGCTGTATTGTACTTATT
>JAHZNI010002981.1:0-10269 GCA_027744415.1 Seira ritae
CTCACTGAGCCTCCTTAACAATTTAATCACTCATTACCCCATCTCTGCACTGAGATCTTTAAAGGAGCTTCGGGTAAGATAAACAAGTGATTTATCCTCAATAAAAGCTTTCTATTTCTTATGCAAGTCTCTGAAATCGACGCAGGTTTTGGACCTTGGCTTTAATTTACTTACGGAAATACCACACAATGCTTTTGCTGGTTTGAATTCCCTGACGTTACTCGCTCTCGACGGAAATCCCCTGTCTACTTTACCAGAGGAAGCTTTTCGGCCAATAAACTCAACCTTGAGGGGAGTTAGTGTTGGAGGAAGATTCCTGGCATGTGACTGCCGTATTCGATGGGTATTTGAGTGGATGCAAGAATACGACTTACAAGTCACGAGTAGGGAAAGGAATCCCCAGTTCTGCGGCAGCCCTGCAGCATTTCGCTCACTTAATTTTCAACAGATAAATCCCGAAGGTGTGTACCATTTTCATGAAATGAATTCGTGAGAACTTGAGTTTGTGTGAAAGTTTTTCAACAAAAAAATAATTTCTTTTAGATTTGCAATGCGTGAAGAACGAAACCACAAACCAGATAGAGAAATCCCCTCAAGTCCCTAAAGAAGTTACTCTGCTAAGCATCGACACGCCCATGGCAGTTCTTGACTTTGAAGGTGCAAAAACAGAAGAAACTCCAAAGGAAACGAATACTGAAGCCCCACAAACAACCAAACCTCCAGTGACTGAATACAGAAATCCAAGTTCAAATACAAACAGGACAGGCTTCAAATTTAGGCGTCCTCGACCCAGGCCGCGGACCACAACCGCAAAACCTGTTTTCATTTCGTCCACTGAGCGCTTCACAGAAAACGGTCGTATCCCAGCACCTCAACCAGAAGAAGTTCTTCCAGAAGCGGAAAAGGGATCAATAGAAAACAATGAAGAAATGGAGAACAAAGCACAAGAAGATTACAAAGAGGTAGATTATAGTGGAACTGCAAAAATCGAGCAAGTTGAAAAGCCAAATTCAAGATTTGTCAAACCGCTGCCACCAGATCCGGAAGATGGTATTGTGTCTCGGCCGACTTCACTTCCATTTTCCAGTACTACAAGGAGATATCCGAATCAATTGAAGACATTACGGTCGTTCCAACAATCAAGCAGAGAATCGAGTGGAAGGTATACGACCTCAACTACCACATCAATTAGTATTTCCAGCATGTCATCAACTTCAACAGCGTCGTCCACCAGCGTCCATGATGAGATTATCAAGGTGCCACTGATAAGAGCAAAACCAGCTACAGCAATGACAATCACGCCAAAACCAGTGGTAGTAAATAATCGCCCCGGTCCCACGGTAGTGAGGAAAGCGTCGATCGATACAAAGGATTTCGATGAGTCAAAGATACCAATAATTTCGGGAGTAGGCCCCACAAGGCACAACCAAGAGGGGAATAATGGAAATAATAATAACAATAACAATAATGGAAATACGCTTCTACAAATGATAAAAACGCCACCGAGCAGCGTTCAAACTCAAGGGGTGCTTGTCGTCCAACCATCAAACAGCGTGCCACAGCCTCATAGCCCATCGGTTTTAGGCAATCCAAGAAACCCTAGCTTGATCTTTGCGGAGAAATCTGACATAGTCATTAGGGACATTCAGAGAACTAACGATGCCGTCATGCTACGCTGGGAAAGTATGAAACAGCTTGCAGGATACAGAATCATTTACAGACTTTTCGGAGAAGATGCCTTTCGCCACGGACCACCTCTGGCACCCACAGAACGAGAGTACAGAATCAAGCATATTCCATTCAACGTAAGTCACCACACTATACTCATCATGTTTCACAATGCCCCAAAAGTAGTTAAATTGTAATCTTATAATATTTCTCAAATAGGAATGTGTCGTGGTTTGTGTGGTCCCCTATGATGACATACTCTACAACGAAATCAACCCCAACGCAGGGTCCGTGCCACCTGGAAGCCAATGTCGGGAGTTGAAGCCAACCTCTCCATCGGTTTTAATGAATCACATGGATAAGATAACTATAGGAGCCAGTGCAGCAATCTGTGCCACTGTTATAATTGCTGTTTTACTCTTCATTGCCATTACACGACGAAGCAAAGGAAAACGCTCTCCTTCCGCATCTACTCTAGTGTCAAAGGTTCGATATAAGTTTTCACTTAATTTACACGCATAGACTAGCAAAGAACACTCTTTAGCTAATGATGTAATTCATAATGAAAGCTACAAAGAAAACTTTTTTGTCTCAGGTGCCCCCATCGATAATGACCCCTTCACCCGGACCACAGGGTATGCAAGGCTCCATGAACCTCATCAAAGACTGGGATCAACTTTCTGCAGTATCAGCAAGAAGCATACCTCGCCCCCGCGTGTATCATGGATCCTTGGACCATTTGGCAAGCGACAACCCACATCGACATCCACACAGGCAGAGCATGATTATCGCACCCAGCCACCGTCCAGGTCCCGATGGTCATTCCACCCATAGAAGCTATTTAAGCGCTCACCATCACCACCACAATCATTCTATGCATTCCTATCACCATAACACTACTGGGGGTCACCATGGACATGGGCATCATGGACCACATGCAAACGGATTTGTCCACACTCAAGGCAGGCCGATTAGGCAAAGCATGTTATCAGTGCGCTCCTCCCATGATATTCTGAGAGAAAAGCAACAGCAACCATTCACACACGGCGCTCCTCACTCACAAAGCCATCGCCATTTTGAACAAAATCATAAGAGAAAGCGAGCCGGAAGACCGAGCCAAAGTGAATCCATGAACACACTTAGTGGATATGACACTCCAGATAACTGGACGGATCATGATATGGACGTGTATGTTCATAGAAATCATGCAAGACATGACTTAGTGCAACTTTAGAAGTTCAATTAATTGTATAAAACATTTACCAATAATTCTTTTTCTATGTTAAGTAGGCTAAGAAAATTCCCTAAAAAGGTATTATGATTTTTTTGAGCTACAGATGTATATCTTGTACAGTAGAAATTTTAGTTTGCCCAAGCAGTTTGCTTACGTTACCTTTGTACAAAGTTTTTGTCAAACTTTCTTTGTTGCCTAAATAGAAAAATAGTTAATGCAATTCCTACTAAACTAAAATCTTAGATTTTTGTAAATAAACATTTCAAACTGTAAATTAAATGCCGATCAAATGCACTAATTAAACATAAAGTACGCATCGATGTTTTATAGGAATCCCTATTTAAAGCAAATCTTTTGTAAACCATAAATTACAACACGTTACATGTAAGTAAGATGCAGCAACAATGAAATGTAAATACATAGAACGGAGTGGACCAAATAAAGCTTCAATAAGATTACTTACTGAAATAAGTTGAAATAAAATAAAGTTAGATCTGAGAAATTAGAGCTTACCCGCAAATGAGAGCCGACTTCTCGAGTCGATATCGCAACTCTAACACGAATTCAGTCCACATGTGAGCAACGGCACAGTTGGCACCATTGTAAGCATGCAAGTTTCCGATGAGAACGGCTAGTCTCCACACTAAACTTCCAATCGGGGCAGACTTTATTCCTTGCAAATTTTCCTATCCGAACAAAATATGATGATTTATTTGCAAGTTCTTTTTTAACTAAAGAACAGTGGAAAATCAAAATTACCCAGAAAACTGCTACTTTCTCTTTCTTGAAGTCAGGGGTTCTTTCAAAAGAAGATGGGTAAGGATACTTTGGTTCAGGCTGCGCATCTGGGAAAAGAAATCGTAGGGCCAAGTCTAAATTCTCGCTACTGATTGGCGGCAAGTCCGTGTAAATTGAAGGACTATAAAGGAGTCGCTTATGGGCTGAATCAATAACATTGTTGATGTTGGGCAACGGCGACACTGGGTCAGAGGTAAGTCTATCAAGAGCTGAAGTGTAGTTAGCAGAATCTGGAACGGGATATCAACATATAATCAAAAGGTTTAAATTCAACAGCTACTCGCAAGCTTCCAGTTTAGTCATGTCTTGCCTGTTTCATCATTATCTTCAATGCTTTTCCCTAACACATCTTTAATCGAAGTGTTCTCTGTTTTAAGTTTCCAAACCCCTTCGACCAGTTCTTTCAAACGATATTCTGCATTAGCATCTGGTTTCATACTAAAATACCACTCAGGGGCGTTCTCAGGTTCCAAATCAGTGTAAGTTGCAGAATCAACGACAATATCATCGGTTAAACTTGGCCATCCCACGACGAGTTCCATGGACGAGAAAGGATCATCCAGTGAGCCAAACGGAAGAATATTCGTGTGGCTACATAATTCTACCCAATCTTTGAGGGAAACGCGTGAATTTTCTTTCTCTGAATCATTATTAGAAGGGTTTGGGGAGATTGTTTGCTTGAACTCATTTGGATTGTTTAGTAAATCAAATAATTCTGGGGGAAAGGAATCAAACGTGAAGTCTTCGTGCCAAGCATTCATAGAATAAAAGAAATGTGTAGATATTATAATTGGAGTGTTGAGACTTTGTCCTATTTTTGCCTTGAAGCAATCCAGAATGCCAGACAAATATGTTGGGATTGGCACCGATTTTAACCGGACCATTTGAAACGCAGTCCTGATGCCGGAGCTTTCCGCGAGCCCGTAAAAGTAATTCTGATGCCACGAATAATACTGAACGAAGACCGGAAAAAAGCTGCAAAGCAATTATTAAATAACATGTTAAACGAACGTCAACATACTATTTCCCGTAGGAATACGAGGAGACAAAGTTGAATTTATACCAGGTTGTATTGTTCAGCGCAATACAAGCAGAACTTAGCAAGATTTTCAATTTGGATTCGTTATGGACAGGCTCGGGCGCAGTGGATGTTAAAACAGCGAATTCTTCCAAGCAAAACAGTTCAGAGACCGGACATGGTGTGAACTGCGGTGGAAATTCCGGCTCGGACGATAAAATTCTGAGAATATGAGGAGGATATTGAGGGAGGGAGTTCGAGGCATCTAAAGCGGAATCCAAAATCGAAGAAGCAGTTGCTCCCCCACTAGAGGCTTCATTAAGAGCGCTATCACTAACTTTCTTGTAGAAGGAAAAGTTGAACGGAAAATCTGCAGAAAGTCATTAAATTATTTTAAAACAGGAATATAGTATCTATTTAAAAGGTTGTATATAAGAGAAGGAAAAAGATTAAATATATTTAGGTATGTACCAGTAAAAGTGACTCGTTCATGGACAACCATCCAATTATTTTTAACATTCTCCGGCTCAATTGGTTTGCTCAGCCATTCACTGAGAATTTGTTCCAAGCGAGCTGTAAACTGTTCCCAGTCGGACGCAGTGGTAAAGTCTTCGAATTGATCATCCTGAAAATATCATTTAAAAGATTAAAACAACCTCCATTTAGGGCTCCTACTTTTAAGGCTGTATCGAAACATGGCTCCAAATGACTGACTATAACAATTATTTTTTTACTCACAGGATCCATAATTTGAAATTGAAAGGTTCGGTTGCAAACGATTCTTTCCTTTGTTTCCCTATTGGCCGTTACGGTAATCCGTTTATTTAATAGACCACGCACTCTTGTCACAGATTTTCTTCGTCTTTCAACTTAAGTTTGACGCACTCAAACGCTTTAAAAATTCTAAAAAATATGGAACGCTTTTAAGAATTAATTAATTCAAAAAGAGTTTTCTTCTGTCCTCAGAATCTATATTATGGAGAGTTTTTTACGTATGATATTATGATTCACAGGTGGGGAATATACTGCAACAGAGATAACACATGATTGCTCTTCTTGCAACAGCTGTTGCTTTGATGTCAAACAAAGCATGCATCATCATTATCATCATCCCATCCCATCAAAAAATGCACCTCACATCACACACCAGAAGAGCTGAGCAGAGCAAAGAATAGAACGCAATTAAAGCTCTTGCTCGTTCATCTCAGCGTATAACCAATACGAAAAGTGAATTGTTCACATCATCGTTCAGGTCGGGGTCGGACCAAATTCCCAAAAATGCATCTTTTGTTCTCGCACTTCGCAAATATTTATTGGCATAATGCATTCCTTTGTTCATGCAAATTCATCGGGATCGGAAACAAATCTTTGATCTAAACAGGACAAATCATAAAGGTTCTGCAGAGTAGAGTAACAGATAAAGCATATTATAATAGCATTAAAGGCTTGTTTTATTTTGCAGACAGGGACTATGAATTTTATGATGGGATTTGCAATCATTCAAATGGTGATGGAAGTGAGAAATAATTATAAATGCTCCTTTCTGACGACTCTTTTCCACGAATATTAAACTAAAATGGGGTTTTACTTCGCTAGTATATAGGATTCTATAGGGCAAAAGGATTAATATAAAAAACGCGCAGCGTACGATGGTTTTACGGTTAAAACTGAGTCATTTTTATTTTAGTGGCTATCGGCTAACAATAAAAAATATGTTTTGCATAAAATTGATAATATTAATATTATAAATGCAAATTATATTTAAGCAACACAGCATACACGTACATGTATATAAAGTGGAGTCTCATCTCTTTACACTGTCATTTCTTGGCTTGCATTACTGCCTAAAATTGATTAAAGCGAACATTTTTTATTGCTTAACAGGTATGTAATTATTGTTACGATTATAATACGATGATGCATACAAATATTTCAAATGTGATTAAATTATGATTACAACGGATTGGCGCAATCAATGTCTTGAGTCTTTACTGTGAATGGAAAAGAAAAAGACGCATGGTCGTGTCTCCAACCAAGAGGTCAGTTAAATTATTGGTTACGAATGGATAATATACACATGTACCACCAAAAGTTTATAGCATATAGTTTATATAGTAAAACAAACCTACCTGTAAATGCATACAAAGCGACTTTACTCTGGTGCAGCGACAATTGAAACAATAGGTTAAAAGAGATTTGAAGATTTCGAATGCAATTCAACTACGTATTTTTAATGGAGGACTTGGTATCGTGTTTTGCAAAAATATTTAAAGAACTAATTTGCCGACCCAGTCAGCTAAATAAAAAAAAATCGTTCACATGTGATGATGTCATTCACTGAGAATCTAAATTCTAAAACTACAACAGGGTCATGCTCTAATACAGCTAAACTAAATATCAAAAATTAATTAAGTTGGTATTCATTAATAAAGCCTAAGCTGTCCCGTAACTCCATCAACGTCACCAACTGATCCAAATATGGCTAGCACTGTTCGAGATCCAGAGGGAATTTGTGTGAGACCGGCGTCTTCAATTGTTGTAAACGGCAGACCAGACTTTTCCGCTTTTATCGCCAGTTGTTCGAATTCTGTAGCATTCTCGACTCTCAATACAATCTTTTTAGATCTAGAGAATAAAAAAATACATATTCATCTCGAGTTATTTTTATTTTAGTCTTGTCTTGCTTTACAAAAACGTTCGCTTACCCGCACTCATTCCACTGCAAAAGGGAACCGCCATAAATGTCTTGCCTGGAAACAAGGTCTTGGTACAAAGCTATGGCACCATGTCCTACTTGAGCTGCCATTTTCCCAGGAGTCATATTCAACGAAGCATTTACTACAAACACCATCTTATAGTCTTGATACATGGAATCTCCAGCCGCATCAGGGTCCAAAATGTCTCCTTGATCTCTGTTTTCAAAAACCCATGCGATAGCTGCCTCGACAGTTTCTGCTCCAGTTTGCCTCACAGCCTGCGAAAACATCAACAAAACGGTAATTACATAGATCTATGCCACTTTCTCTTCGTTTGCTGCAAAAGTAAGAAGGTAAAATTAATTATTATTAGTAACAATTAATGCTTACCAGCTCAGCTTCTGATCGACTGATACCCATTGACACCAACGAGTCAACCATTTCCTTAGTAGCAGCAGCGTTCATATCCACTCCGCCAACTGCTCCCACAGCACCAGCTCCTAAATGTTGTTCCTCGCCATCTCCTATTCCTCTCTCTAAGCCACTCATTTTAAAATTTACTGCGTAAAATGACTTTTGGTGAAGGCACTAATTATCAGTTGAAAATTTGAGAAATATGTATAAGAATGGAAGTCCAGTACTAAATGGCGTCAGCTATCATATCAAATCATTAAAAAGCCAATAGACACACCCCACTGAACAATTTTACTTCTCCTATTCTTATCTTCTACTTTTTAAATGCTTAGTTTCACGCATGAGGTTTTTGCAAAAATTAGAATAAAACTGAATGGAGATTTTATGTGAAAAAATTAAGGCAATCAGTGAAGGCCAATAATGGCAGTAGTTCACCAGTTTATCATTAAAATGTTGTCCCTTCACAAAAACTGGCTGCAAAACCTCTTCACGAGCTGGGTGATGAATTTTATATTGGTGCCTAGTTGGAATGGAATCTTATCTGCTTATATTCTTAAATTGTAAAAAATCTAAATTATAAAAATCATCGAACACTCCAAGATGTCCCAAACTTCTCCTTTATACTCCACACCACAGCCCTCTCAGTTCTTCAATTGCTTTCTCTAATATTCATATCTGAAACTTACCACCTATATTATATTTTTTGCCACCTACACAGAATAGTACAATTCTTTCTTGTGCTGCTGTATAATCTAAGGCGGAGAAGGGGGATTTTGATTGAAACTCCCGGTATTGGTAATAATGAAATAGGGCTCATGTGAGGACGATGATGAGGGTGAGAAAATGCAATAAAGTAGTAAAAACCATTGTAAAAACATTCCAGTCCAGTCATGTCAGACCGACTCGACTGAAGAAATGCAAAGCATATCGTCGACAACACTGGACTGGAAATGCCTGGTGGCCTGACTGACTGAACAACATGCTTTTCATGCAACCTTATGCGAATGTCAATGATTCAGGGACATAAGCATGGAAGGTAAAAATAACTTTCACTTTAAAACTGTTGTAGGTTTCAATAGAGCACGCCAAAATTGCTAAAGTACTTTCAGTTATTATGATAATGATACATGTGACCTGAAACTGTTTATGCTCCNAAATAACTTTCACTTTAAAACTGTTTTAGGTTTCAATAGAGCACGCCAAAATTGCTAAAGTACTTTCAGTTATTATGATAATGATACATGTGACCTGAAACTGTTTATGCTCCGACGCCAATAAACAGCCCAATTTAACATTTTATGAAACAAACAAACAAAATTCTTCAACATTCAATGATGTGTCTCCAATTTCCATAATCTTTTTTAATTGCACAATGGCATAATATAGCATGCCAAGCAATTTAATCATATTTTCACACTTTTACATTGCCATTTTGTTTTGTCGTAAATAGTAAATACCCCTCATGCGCTTGACTTGACTACAAACAATACATTATATTTTTACTGTTTACATAAAAACAGGGCTCTTCTGTTACAAGTTAATCTAACGACTATAAATCGACTACGGAAAGTAATTATATAACAACATTTAGAATATCAAAGAAAAGGAACCTCTTAGAAGAAACTCTCGAGAGAGTTCTTTCAATGCGATTGAACGAACTTCATTTTATCCATTTCCGCTTGCTTTGCCATGATGAGGAAAGAGAGGTGGGTTTGTCTTGCTTCAGAAAGAGGTAAGGTAGAGCTGCGGATGACTTAATTGGCTTTAGAAGCTGCTTTTGGGATCTCAAAATGCCGAGTCGAGGGAATCTCGTATTCTCCGACGTTAGATCTCAGCATGCGTTCGCGAGATTTTAGATTTTCGTAGCGTTGCTTATCCACAAGGTTCTTGGCGAAAACAAAACTGTACAATCCAATGAACGTGACGACGGCCCTTCAGAAAAACAAAAAAGTAAAAGGCTAGAAATAACCGAATACTAAATTGTAAAATTACGATTAAACATTAAAACATAGTTTTAAATTCTAAGTTTCTAAATCAATACAAAATAGAATGATTTTCTTACCAGCCTATATTCGTTTTTCCAATCCTTCCAATATAAAATGGTAACTTCGGCATTTAGTTTGATTTTTTCGGTGGAAAATCCGCTTGAAAAAATGTGACCAACAATTTTCTCACCCAAAAACCACAGTAAGAATCAGAAAATATTTGCGAGCCATAAATTTTATGAGAAGTAAATCAGCTAATTATAAAGAGTATAAATATTCAACCATTGAACTAAACTAACTTTTTTTTTGTTTTTAATCTAGATAGAGCGATCACGATCGATCAAGCAATAATTTGCAGTCTTATTTATTTTTCTTCGACGAAAAAGTTAGTTTAGTTCAATGGTTGAATATTTATACTCTTTATAATTAGCTGATTTACTTCTCATAAAATTTATG
>JAHZNI010002982.1:0-11199 GCA_027744415.1 Seira ritae
TACTCTGGTTTGCAATTTTAATAAAAGTATTATTGCAAGTTGTTGTTTGCTGTTGTGCTGCTGAAGCTGTCACCATGAACAAGGAGAACGACTCCTCCAACATCATCGCCAGGGAATTTACATGCACTTCGGCTTATCATGACTTTCATCTCTTCGATGAAACAGGTTACTTTAGCTTAGATGATATATGAGTGTAAATTGAAATCCTCTTTTTGTTTTTGCAAAAAATTGTTCATTGATAAATAATTCAAGAAAAAATTTTAAGCGTGCCCTAGTATACTATCACATAGCGGAGCCCATGAATGACCATATAAAAGTAGTGAAATGTGTGTTGTGTACTGTTAACTCTCCATGCATGCATTAAGAATATTAATGAAGCCATTTAAATCTAAATCATTTTTGTTGATTGAATCAACTTTTTAAAAAAGACTTTCTTTATCTTACCATTTTTTACAGACAATGGGTTAAACGGAGACCTCATCAGTGACGACGAGAGGTCGGGGAGTGAGCTCGGTGACGATGGCGACTCCTTGAGTTCGGACAAAGTGGGAGCGCTGAATTTATCTAGTGACAGAATTAGGAATAACAACAACTCCTCCTCCCATCATAATCATAACAATAATAAGAACAATAATAACAACAATAATAACCTTCACCATCGTCACCTCAACCACCATAATCATCTTCATCATCATCATCACTCATCCAAAAACGGATCTTCTGGTCTCTCCTCTCCACAGTCAAATGGACATGGACAACTCATCCCTTCGCCGCATGCAATTTCACCTACCGCTGCAGCCTCCGTTCAAGCCGCTCTGGCTGCATTACAGGCCGGTCAACTCTCACAGGTACAGTTCACTACAGTAATGTTCAATCTTTGACTTTGGAACTTTTACGGGAAAACGAACGGCGCATGCGCAGACTATAATATAAACTAGGACTAGATCCTTGATATGCAAACGAAGGCATCATGTTATGCAAGCGTGAGTTCGACGCCGGAGGTCGTAGAATAATATTTTAGGAATTTTCTTCCACCAAAGCCAGACATGACTGGCGCCAAACTCATCCCTTCGCCGCATGCAATTTCACCTACCGCTGCAGCCTCCGTTCAAGCCGCTCTGGCTGCATTACAGGCCGGTCAACTCTCACAGGTACAGTTCGCAACAGTAATGTTCAATCTTTGACTTCGGAACTTTTACGGGAAAACAAACGACGCATGCGCAAACTATAATATAGACTAGGAATGAATGAAGGAATGATATGCAAATGAAGGCATCATGTAATACAAGCGTGAGTTCGACGCCGGAGGTCGTAGAATAATATTTTAGGAATTTTCTTCCACCAAAGCCAGACATGACTGGCGCCAGTCCTCACGTTGGATTTGTATGACCTCCAAGTATTGCACGCTTCCCGTTAATACCACCACATAAGAAAAATAGTCACCTGATGCTCAATTAAGTTTAACCGAGACCGAGATCCTCCTGGTTTTGTGCTGAAAAATTGAAAAAATCTTATGTGTCGCATGAACATTATGTATTTAGGACATCTATTTTACTGCAAGCAAAAAGGTAGAAGTAGGTACTCGATATATTCGATAAGGAAGGAAAAGAAGAAGCTATGTTGATCTTCTTTTTCGCGATTATTAGTCCAGTCTACGAAGATTCGTACCTTATTATTTTCCCATCCATAGTTCATTCTTTTGTGTCGAGGTTAAATGTTCGAGTTAGGATTGTGTGTTGTACCTGTTGTACGTGTGCAGCAGACATGGAATTCGTAATCTTGGATATTCATTGGACGGGAGACTTCACTTTAAATAAAGCACGGGTGGGTTCAGCGGAGAGTTATAAAAATTAAGTGTGTTGAAGAAAGATCGAGCTTATCAATTTTTTTCTCTCCCTAATTTGCCTAATCTAAAGTAAGAAAGAAGTGAATGCCTGAGAAAGGAATGCAGGAGAAGAAATAGGAAAAAAGGAGAAGAAGAAGAAGATAAGGAAATCTCCGTGAATCGTTCTCTCTTGCTCGTAGCGTGCCATCTTCCCTTTGGCTTTGGCTTGGCTTGGCTTTTTGCTCAGGACAAGACAAGACATACAGAAAATAGACAAGCTTCAGATAAATATTTTCTTAGCGCGGTTGTAATTTTCTCTTTGCATTGCATTTATATTTGCAAGAATAAAAAAGTATTTTGTGAGGAAAAGGGGAGCAAGATAGCAGGAATATTCTTCTCCTGATCTAGTTGCATACTGTTAAGTTGTTAGGACAGGGAATGATTCAGTTGTGATTTCGTCAACTTTAATTAATTATCTGTATTTTTTCGTTGTTTTCTCGGTACGTTTTGCGAATCCTCGTGATTTTCCTGGGGATACAAAAATATATTAGGCGATCGCTCAGCAACTCCAACAACAGGGACTTCAACAAGGTCTGCAGCACGGGCTCCAGCAAGCCCTTCAACAGTTAATAATGTTTTCTCAAACGGCGGGTGGAGGTACTCCCCAAATACCTCCCCAGTACTACTTACAAAACGTGCAGGTATGTAATTACTTTTATTTGCGAACATGAAAATCGATTATTAGTGTAACGTGATCGTAATCTAATGATTTTAAATCTAACTTATAAAGCTAATTGTGATTGTTTTAATTTTGCATATTCGCAGCAGGCGATGGCGTTGCAACACCAGATGCAAAAGGGTCAAGTTGGAAACGCTCCAAATCAGCCCCATCCTATGCATCATTTATCCCCTCCTCATCATCCTCACCCCCACCAATTGCAGTCACAGGGTCCCGGAGGTCATCACGGAACTCTAAACAATAACACAAATATGAATAACAATAATCATAACAACCATAGTTCCAATAATAATACCTCCCAGCAACATACTCAGTCCAGAAGGGACGTGATAACTCCGCCGCCAACCTCTCCTCCACAGACGAACGTGGGGCATCATGTAAACTCGTCTACCCCTCGTCTCATTATGGAACCGCCTATTGACGAAACAACGGACTTGGAGGAGTTGGAGCAGTTTGCGAAAACGTTCAAACAAAGAAGGATAAAATTGGGTATGTGGAATGATACTTAATTTAATGTTTTAATTTGAATGTAATGTTGTGCAGCATCAATTCTTGCTGTTACAGTTGCATATGAAAAAAATCATGCATACAAAACACAAGCTATGAATTTTTTCATTCCTTCGTAAGTGTTTACCCTTAGATGTCAATTGAAATTTTAAATGTTGAATCTGTGTTCTTCTATTACTTGTGTTTATTCTACTTTCCATCTTTTCCTCTTCGTCTGTGCATTCTTCAACTTTTTCCAATCTGTCGTTTCCTTCAAAAAGTGAGGTTGTACATTCGTTTTGTTTTCTCTTTTTTCTACCCTCATGGAGCAGGCGGCAGAAGGAGAAAAGGATCAATCCTCCGAGCGCAGGTATGGGTAGTCCCATCGGTAGCCCGCATCCCCCCATGCACCCACAGCATGGGTTATTTGCTCCTCATGGAATGAACATGGGATCCTCTGGGGGTCCGTTGTCATTGGTCACCGGGTACGGTGGCTCATCTCCACCACCATCATCCACTCCCCTCCCAGTGATTAAGACTGAATAACAAGATCCACACATTTTGAAGAAAAGTTTTATTCATTAATCATGAACCGGTATCCAATTCTTTACAAGATTATGCACTGTGCATAATATTTTATATAGATCTTTATAGTTTAACGAATTTTCTAGTACTTAAACAATTACGTGTAAATCACAACATTTACGTACGTACATTCCTGAAATGTAGGGTTATTTTTTAAGTAAATATTTTATCATTTTGTTCATGTAACTTTGATTCATTAAGTTTTTGAACACGACTACATTTTTTATGTTAATAGTTTTAAAGAATATATTTACCACAAAATATTTTCATTTACTTTAGTTTTATTTGTTTATATAACAAGCAGCAAACGGTGATTTTTTTTTGTATAAATTATTATTTATAGATTTTCAATTAAATACAATTGAGTTAATCATATCATGATAATTATCGACTCGAAATTTGTGTTTCAATTGTTTCTTTTTATTTTATGCATGCATTTTCTTTTTTTTTGCGTTATTTTGTGCACATTTAATATTCATAACAGGTGTATGCAAAATTTTTAAAAACTTCATGCAATTTAATCAAGATAGGTCCAGTTTTTCCACAAAAGAACGATTAATTCATGCCTTTTCTCTTGCATTCATTACTCATATAGGAGCTCGTTAAAAATGGATAAGTACCTGGCGCAAACAAGACGTAATAATTAATTTCTTCATTTAACAAGAGACAGTCAGAGAAAAAATGCAGGATTTCGTGATAAAACGATTTTCATAGAGATTCAACAGCAACAACAAAAACTTTTATAATTTTCTCGTTTGTTATTTCCTTCTGATTACCATGCTCGTCTGTGTTCGCCACTGTTTGCATACAGGTTTCAGGATAACATATAATTTGCCAACAAACAAGGTCCATGACAGATGTGGAAAGGATGCAAAACGAGACGAATGAATAGGTAAATAATATTGTGCATCTAATGAATTTTCCGTTTCGTGAGGAATAATACAATGTAGGTAAATAGGAATATTCATTAAACGATTAATGTGCATGCAATTAAATCGGCGAAATAATTAACATCTCAAAATGAAAAACAAAAATTCAGTTCCCTTCATTTACAAGAATTTAAATTCACCTGCGAAACTTCAACCGATCTTTAATATTTGCCCAACAGTAGTAATCTTCCTACCTTACTTACTCTATTCCACTGACAGCAGAAAACAATTCATTTAAGCATAATGCATGTAAATAAAGTGTCTGTCTCTCCCTACCATCACTTCTACTTGAGTAATTTATTCTGCTAAAAAGCCCAATTTAAAAAGGTAATTGGGCCACTTTTCTCTAGTATATTCATGGCCATTTGCATGTGGCACCCAATTACTCGGTTTTAGCATCTTATAATTAAGTTTGCTTTTCAGATGTTAAAAAACTTCTTGGATAACTCATTTATAAACGGACATTTCAATATTTGCATATGCGGGACTAATGATTATGTACTTTTCTCTAATTACTCATGCCATGCCAACCGCAGCATATTATTCTGGTTAATGAAGATGAAGAAATGAAGTAGCCACTTGCACCCACCAATTCCAGTCACGACATGGAAATTTAAAAAAACTGGATCACTGTTATTACTATATTCAGTTCACTGTACCAAGGAACTGGGAAGGTTTACTGGACAATTCATTAGGAGCTCTGCTTAGTTATTAGAGCCCGACAGCAGAAAAAATACAATTTCGGACGAATAGGTAGGTATTTACGCGTGATGTTCTTTACCCCTCCTCCTACACCATTTGTTTTCGCCAAGAAAAGAAAACTCTTCATTATGTTCAAAGTTTGGGCTGAAATATTGTCGAATGTCGAATATGGTGACTGTGGTAAGACTTCAAATTCAAATAAATGGCTTAGGTATTTCATTTTGAGATCTACCACTGCATTGGAATATTTATTGCAAATGAGAACCTGTGATAATTATTTAATTTCCTTTTGCGTAGGTAACTAATATTTTTGCACTGATATAATGAGTTTCCAATTACTATAATGTGAACGTTTTTGGCTGGAGTATACTTACGTCTTAATATCGGCAATTATGATGTAAAACAAATGTTGTGGACCTATCAACTCTGGCGTCAATTTCGCCAGTCTCTCCCTTCATAAGTTTCTCGTGGGGTTTGAGTTTGAGAGCATCTGACATGACAAGATAAATGAGAGTTCCGAGAAGAATGATTGAATTATGTGGGTAGGGTAAGAAGTCTTGATATTTTAATTATGGCTAATTAATTAAGGAAGATTTTTACATAAGAAGGCATTAACACTCACAAGTCGATAAAACTTTATTTTTCATGAGAATCTCAATAAGAATCTCTTCCTTTGAGTTAATACGCTCAGCGTATTGTTTCCGAATCACGGTGAAAAGTTCCTAAAAGATGTAAAAACAAGGTTAAAATGACAGTTGTGTATTGGTATCAAATAAGTAAGGTTAGAAGAGAGAAGAGAAAATGAAATCAAAGGGATTAATCGTAGCAGTTTAGTTTATATGTATGTATGTATATGACAAGAAGATTGTTGTTGTCTTTAATGCATATCGAAACCCCCAATCATGCACTTTAAGGTTAAGGAATCTTTAGTGAAAGCTGAGGAATAGGAAATCTCGTTTTGCAGTTCTTAGACAAATCATATACTCAAATTTATACAGTACGCGTAGAAATAGCGAATAACCATGTGAGGGAAGGTAAAAGTAAGATTTATATCAGTTTAGAAAAATAAATATATTCATGCGGCTAGTAAGAAGGGAAAATATATTAAATTTTTAAAGACAGGTACGAAAAGGTTATCAAGAATTTGGGTGAGTATAATTAGTGCATTCTTTCTATTAGTAATTCAGCCAGGTACAAATTGTTTGATTTTCCGTTATTGTTTAGATGAAAAATATTTTTCGATTGAAGTCTCATTCCAGGAAGGCATTTAGTTATTTGACAAATAGTAAATATAGACCATACTATAGCCGTGTGAAACCCCTACGATTTTACCAACACTTTTTACGCATTCACTCTTAATATCATGTACATAATACATAAAGCATTAAGTAAATAAGTTTTCTACGCCCCCATGTAGAAAAAAATGCTGTTGAAGTAAAAGTGAGGACAAAATTGAGATAAGAAAACTACATATTTTAAAAAAGCATACGATATCTAGTACGATCATGGTCTTAAAAATTACGCATTAATCTAATGCAAGATTAATATTAATTGATATGATAACTAAAATAATTATGTAATGTCAATTTATGAGTTTGAGTTTTTTATGAAGTACTTCACACGTAAATACGCAAAGTATTCCAGACTACATACCAATAAAAGTGTCATTTGTGTAGAAAATGTACAGTAATGTGGAACTCGGTAAGCAAGTAGCACTATAAATAATTAAATAATAATTCTATAGATTTTAATGTGAATTTGAAAATGGTGAAATAAACTTTTTCTTAAAAAAGAATCAGAATTCAGAAATGAGGTAATTTATTTTCAGTACTCTGTGCATTTTTTCTCACAACCATCCATAAAATAAACACTATTAATTTGTTGATATTTAAGAAAATTAAAGTCATTCATTTGCTTTAAAGAAATACATATTTTTGCATAAAAATATACTTACTTACATATAAATATAACACACTGGCCGTCTCAACCATTTGCTAAGCAACCCTAAAATACAATTAATTGGAATATTGGAGTTTCTGGGGCAATATGTGACATACGTTTTATGGGCCGGATGATGTGGATGAACTACATTAAAGTTTTTGCATTAATTACCCAAGAACAAAAAATCCGTTGACAATGACCTCAACGAAGTATGTACATATAGTACAAGTATTGTACATTGTGATGTGGTAAGGCATGACTTAAATATGTAATAGCAATGTAGTACATATTGGTATTTAGGCAGTGATGTATTATGTATGAGTAAAATAACGGCAAGTACAATCACTATCTCTCATTTGATTTCATCACCATGGTCATGGTCTCAAATGTTTCTTCTACTTCCAAGTACGTCGTCTCCATTACTATCCTCCGAATAACTCCCACCTCCACCACATCCAATTCCAGCGTCTTCTGTCTGTGGAATCATCTTAATGTTATCGGTAAGTTTTCGGGACACTTGGGCGAACTCCTTGTTAGTTTGAACAATTTTCTCCAGCTTTGATATCAATTCATAATCCGGAACCACGGTTTTAGACCAATCCAGTCCCAATATTTTGCCAATCATGTTTCTCAAATTGAGAAGCTTCAGGTAAAGGGAAAAGATATGCTTCAGCTTCAGTGTTAAATACCTTTTTTATGTGTAGTGAAAATAAATAGTAAATGAAATTATTACAAAATATAATTATTGCAACCTGTGCCTCTCTTCTGCTAGCCTCCAAAAGATTTTTCTTGGTTGCATTCAGCTCCTGACTGAGTTGTTGAAATGCGTGATCATGCAAATCACGTTCTTGACAAGTGGTATCTCGATAGGACTTTAGCTGGTCCTTTAGAAAGCCAACCTTTCTATTATATTTACACCGAAGAAGCTCCAGCTCATTAAGTTTCCTTTCGGTATCTTCTATTTTGCGGGCTCTTTCCAAAGCTATAATCTGAATAAATAAAATATTTATAATCAACACTCTGAAGGTGTTTTCGGAATCTTTAGAGAGAGGAATGACATAAAATTATGCCTAAAATCAAAGTCTACCACTACGCTTGTTGCAACCACGCCTTCATTGTATCGCAAAATACTTAATTAAAATTTTTCATATTGATTATACACTATACAAAAACTACTAAACTTACTATACCTTGTATTCTGCAGCATCGGCAAGTTGGGACTTCAAATCCTTAATTGTCACGCGAGCCTCTTTCAAATCCAGTTCAAGACGCTCCACTTGCTTCATAAGTTTCTTTGCTCTTGCACACGACTCATCTCTCTCCAACTCCAAACTAGTTCTCAACTTTACGCTCTCTTCAAGGACCATTATTTTTTTGCGTAACATTTCCAAGTGTAAATCTTTCTTTTCGAGTTGTTCTTTAAGAGTTCTTAATCTTCTCTGAAGCTGGTAAACTGTAGCGGTCTAATACAGAGTTCGAAACAATTTCACATGAACAGACCATCGATGATAATGAACGCAACGTAACATTTTACATTTCCTATTTCCTCGTAAAAATTCATATACTTGCCTTGTCTGCCAACCGGTCACCTTCCAATTTTGTCAATTGCTCAGCCCTCGCAAGAAGAGCGTCTGTTTGCAAGTCAAAGCCAAGTTCCCTGGAAACCTCATCTAAGCCTACGATGCTTCCAAGTTGCTCCAGAAATTGCATGAACTACATACACACGAAAATCCGAGAAGATAAAGAATTTCCAAGCAAGAAATTCAAACCAATTTCCCATGTTCATTTGGTATTACACTTTAATCACAATTTAATGAATCATTGTGATTCACCAATTTCCTTAAATTGCCCCTTGTTATTTTTTACCAATGAATGAACGACTATCTAACAAATTACGGAGAGTGGAGACTCTTATATTAATGACTTCTTGTATACACTTTTCCAGCATCCGGATTACTCAATAATGCTAATCTATAGTCATCGCACCCTTGCTTCTACTCCTTGTTCTCATTTTTGTACGGCAATGCTAGCTAAAATAAACTTTACTCATGTGAAATAAATGTTGTTAGGAATACTTAGGTAAGTAAGTATACTTATACTTACATCAGGACAATGATTAGCTAATGAATGGTCAATTACCCGATTTTTGTCCTTCCTCAGGCCCTCATTGAGAATTTCCATTGTGGTTAGTTGCGCCTCGGTTTCTTGTAGACGCTTGCCAATCGTCGCCCTTTCCCCTAGAGCATCATCTTGTTTCGCTCTAGAATCAGCTAAAAGTTTCTCAAGTCTCTCGATCGTCTCTTGCATCCGACCCACCTTTTCTCTTAGCTGATCGTTGCTCTGATTTAATTACGGGTAAAAGCTTTATATGAGAGAGGAGAAACGTTACAGGAGGGACATTGAAAGATCCTCTACGCTCAAGTGTATACATTAAGTGTGCTAAACATTTTTGTGGTCAAATTAGTCTTAATCAAGTAAAATAGTGAAAGCACTAAACGACTAATGATAATGCTACAAGCTCTAGTAGGTACTACATAGTTGCCGTTGCCATTTTAAATCTGAAACTCTGAAAGTCGCAATAAAATATAAAACCATACAAAGAGCTTTTCCTTGAGCTCAATTTGGATGTCTTTAATGCGCTCTCGTATTCCGCTCGGCGTGGGATCCACAATTCTTGATCCTGAAGAAAGTTGGATGGACACTGATTCTTGGAAATTTTTCAATTCTTTCTCTAATTTTGATGCTCGCTCTTCAGCATTTTGCAGATTGTCTAGTTGATATTAAAAGATTCATGAAAGAAAACCCTAAAATATACACTTTTCAATGTATTACCACGGGATGTACCTTTTAATGAAAGAATTTGCTGATCTAAATTTCTCGTTTGCTCCCCCAAATTCGCGACTGTTCGATGGGCTTCCGTAGCTTTTTCTCTGTAATTACCTAATTCGCTGCTAATGTACGACTTCTCAACGGAAAGTTGATCCTTTTCCTAGAAAGCAATTCTTTCAGAGTGAAAACCGTATATTCAGACACATAAAAGCTACCCTGATGGGGCATTCTGAGACATACTCTTTTGAGTAGATCGATAGTGGTCAGGTAAGAGACAATTGCTTGATTAAGATTTTCTTTTTCGCTGTTTAGTCGAGTAATTGTCTCATTGCTTGTTTTAATCTCGAATTCCATTGACTCCACTGATTGCTTCAGGTTCGAAAGTGAGACCCTACAGCGCGAATTTTCCTAATGCAGAAGAACAAAAAAATACGTTACAATGAAATAGATAGTACAAACAAAGATAACTTTGGTGAGCGATGTAGAATAGTGACACAATGTTAAAAGAAATGACAATCTATTTACTTGATAAATGTCATAAATTCTTTTCAAAATCGTTTCCGTTTTCGGTTGATCTTCATTAAAGTCTATGGCTGAAGCAATTTTTCTACAAAACTCCACAAGACCTCGTTGCGAATGATCTTTGGCTTGTTCCGCAGCCTCGCGATCTATCATCACAGAACTGTTTGGCAAGAAATATTAAATCTATTCCTTTGCAAATAACCTGGAATACTTCGAATAAATATACTTTTTTTTTTACCGAAGTTGACTTTCCAATTCAACCAT
The DNA here is from genome assembly GCA_027744415.1 of Seira ritae. Taxonomy (NCBI): domain Eukaryota; kingdom Metazoa; phylum Arthropoda; class Collembola; order Entomobryomorpha; family Entomobryidae; genus Seira; species Seira ritae. The sequence goes on from JAHZNI010002982.1 coordinate 10,823, forward strand.
TCTTTCTTGATAATGCTGGACTTCATGTTTCAACTTTTGAATTTCAAGATCCTGACGGGTATTCACATTTCCTAGATTTTTTTCCTGTTCCTCGACATCCTAAAAAGTTTGAATGAATTAGAGTTACGAAAAACGATTCACAATATAACCTGTGCGTAATTTTAGAAAACTTTTAAGACATATTTTGCACAAACTTGTAGCTTCTTCTGAAGAGAACTATTTATAGAATTGACCCTGGCGAGAGTCTCTTTCAAAGAGTCGATCTCGTTTGACTGGTACTGAATAGTTTGCTCCTTGGACTTAATGCGACCTTCGCAATCTTTCAGCTTCACAGAAAATCTCATGATTAGATTTTTAGCTTCAGTTACCGTGCTATT
>JAHZNI010002983.1:0-16645 GCA_027744415.1 Seira ritae
GCATATTATTATGCCATATCCTATGCACATGAATTACAGGTTGTCTCGTACTTTTTTGAGTGTTCTTCCAAGAACAATGATTGTAAAATTCATCGACAAAATATTGCATCATGAGATGACCATTATTTTATAAAAGGTAAGGATGTTTTCTACAGATGAATGTAAGGCTCAAATTGTGGTACAAGCATGTAGAAAACCCGGACGATGCGATGTTATCGTGCAAATCTTGTTTCATTTTTTATAAAAACAATCATGAAAAGTTGCCTGAGGCACTTTCAAAGGAAAAAATCACAATGAGGAAAGCAAAGTCACAAAAATACGCAGTTGTTTTTTTCCAGAGAGAGAATCAGCTTTCGACTTCAACTTGTTTCCTACCATAATCTCTCCTCCGCTCTCCTCTACTTTGCAAATCAAGTAGACATGATGATTGCAAAAAATATTTACTAGCAAAAAACATAAGCGAAAGAAGAAAGAGATGGATGCTGCTACCACTTTTGCTTGCTGTCTCTGTGTCTTTTCTTTTCCTTTTCAATTCTCTGTACTTTAGACACTTGGCAGGAATTATTAGACTTTTTTCCGCCATTAGCATACTCACAACAGTTTCAAGATTACCTTGAATTTATCCTGTAGCCATATCTGGTAGGATGACAGATCCACTCCCAGTTTTTTCTCCAGAAGATCACGTAATGTTGATAATGGTTCTTGAATATCCATGACTTGAGTGAGTACACCAGTCTTGAGCAACGTTCCTTCGGGAAGACGCGAATTTTTTGTCCTCTCCTCCGTACCTGGATTAAAGGATTCGCAAAAAATATACACAATAGTTAGTTTCTATATAGCGATACATACATACATCTTGAGCATTAGCATTAACATGTATACCTACACACAAAAATTTTTTTTCTGGAGCCAAACAGCTTGATACCAAAAACATCACATCAACTATAATCATAATCAATTCCATTTCAGTAATTCCTCCTCTCGCATCGCATCGCATCTCGATTTTCGCGGAGGACTTGCAAAAAATAATAATACAACGAAAAACACTGTGTCATGCTCTCGCCATTTCCATTCATTAACGAGTTTCTGCTGCAAGCAACGGGCATCCCATTCGCTTGAGTGTTGAACAAAAAGGTATTATTTTTAACTGTCTTCCGTAATAACTACTACGCACACAACAACACAGCTAAAAAGATGGACAATGGACATTCATTTCATCAATGGCTACGATTTGGAGAGTTTACATTGTACATGAATGAAGCTATGCATGCATAGAAAGATGTAATGTAATTTCGGGTTTCTGGTTGGCGACAGGCAGACAAGACAAGACATATCAAGAGCGATTATAGAATAAAATTGTTGAATTACCGTGATGTGGACTGGCAGTAATCACTTTTCTTGCTTTCTTCTTTGATGGCAGGGATAAATCCTCTGCCATGCAATCTATGTCGCCATCCATCTCCAGCTCCCTTTTAATATGGAATAGGCCAGGAGGTCTGTAATTTCCGTATTGCTGAAATGAAATAAAAAATCACAAGGTCAAGGATTTTATTTCAAGTAATTTTTAATTTCTTCGGTCGACTAAATTTATTTCATCATATCAATAGGAAAGGAATAAGCATGGAAAGGAATTTTTGATAAGGCAATACAAACCACATACATATACGACTAAAATATAATTTTAATAATTTTAACTAATTGAAGAAGACTACACTTCACCTACATTCATGTTCATGACTCAAACTTTGTGACACGTCAATGAAGCAGACTCGGAGCTTTAGAAAAAATAATTCAGAAATGCATTTTAAAAAACCAACAATCCACCACCACCTGCACGTCTCCAGAGCTGAGCTTTGTAACCTTTGAGGTCTACAATTGGCAAGTCTATTCCTATTGCTACTTGTCTATTCGTTCACTTCATATTAAAGTTCTTCCAGGAAAACGAAAGCGGAAGTTTGTATGAAAGTACAGAAACTCATAAAATAAAAGGCAATAAAACGGTAGTCACACAAATTAATCAAAGCTTGCACAATGGACTTATTGTTTCAGCTTCCTTCTTTCAAAACGTTCCATTGGATTTCAGCATCGTCTATTAACATTTATTATACCCTCACACAGCACTAAAGTATTTTAATGCAATCATCAACAACTTCTTTCTTATTATGCTAAGCAAAGCTGAAAAATCGTATCGGAAAAGGAAACCGAAAACTAAACACGAAAAAGCTTCAAGCCCAAGCCAAAGTCACAAGTCATTCTTTTAACCTGGAAATAAAATGGAACACGAATTTAGCACTCACAATAATTATGCTAAAACTATTGATAACCCAATAACTCTCGTTTCCTACGTTTGACTTAACCGCAGCAGCAGAAAGAAAACAGAGGAAAGCGGAACAGACAGACAGAGGAAACGAGGAAAGCAAACACAAAGCGGAAATGAAAATCTGCCTCGGTCTAACTCCCCACTGCCGCGGCACTTCGGTCATTCATAAGTTCCGCTTCGTGCTTTCTTTGTTTGCATATTTACATAAAGTATTCATACGAATGAATGGCCCCTACCTACCAATTTACTTTTCCTGCAAGTATCCGCTATTCAATTTTCGAAAATATTAACCTTTAGAGGGTCTGCGGAGCTGGACGAAACAATGAAAATTCTCATACATATATTGGTCTTGACAATATATTTATGGGTCCATTTTAAAATATGAGGCTGGCAATTTGGCATACATACATAGGTAAAGTAATATTTATCTGATTCATTCACAAAGAAAATTCATTTCGGCTAATACGACATCTTTGCAATAATAATCAGTCAGTGGCAAAAGTAGTAAGTGCCTAACTACAAAACAGTAAGGAGCTCGTGCTATTCTTCTGTTTTATCTTAGCACCAATATAATCCATCCTGGTTTTTGGCTAATGCAGTGTCAGACTTTTTTCCTCCTTACATTCACTTCAACTTTGCTATTTTTTGCTAATTCGCCTCGAGCTTCTTTCCATTTAACATTCTCTTGTTGTTCTTTCAATTCAGTTGTTGTGTCGAAAGAGACGCGAGAATGATGTGGGAGCCCACAAAAAAGCAACAACGAGTTTCATCTCTTGTTTAGCTGGCTTTGGCTTTGCTTTTGGTGATATATAGCAGCAGCACACACACAGCAGTGAGCGCTTGTCAAGGCTCATCATCAATTGAATAATCAATTGGCCACTTCCGGGTGTGCATGAAATACGAAACGTTTTTTCGCTCGTTCAAAAACACCATTGTAAAAGCAACCGGAAACGATGATAGCAGCGACGACAACGATGACTGCTGCAAAGTCAAGCCATATTGAACTGAGCTTTTCTGTGCATTCACTGGCTAGAGAGAAACATGATATTTATTTATGGCAATGTATAATCCGTTTCGCTTGTTCAAATCAAGCCATGCCTGGCACCAAAACCAGGCTTAAGTGACAGATTTAATTGAATATAAAATGTTCTTCATGCACAATTTATTGTGAAACTACAAGCAACTCATCAGTATCAGTTAGACAAGGAATTGGGCTGTATTTTAGTATGTTCCTTCCTAAATCAAATATTCAAATGTGAAAGGTTACGCAAAAAGTAAATTGTTTCATGTCTCAGTTTTTATCACGGAGAAATTTTGGAATTGGAAATTGTCATCATTAATATCAACCTTGCCCAAACTTCCAAAATAATAAATGCGCAGACAATTTGTCGTTTCCCACTCCCATTCACTTAGGTAGTCTACACTTTTACTCTAATCGTAAACAAAACACGATCATTATCTCTCCAAGATAAATATTTGATCGGATGATCAGTAGTGGCCAGTAAATTTGGTAAGGCTGACTGACCAACAGGAAGATGAAAATACAGTTCATGTAATCAATCAAATCCAAACACTATCAATGTTATTGTTAAATACAAAACGAATGCATGTACATGTACACATTTACATTTATTTTCCAACCCAATTTCCCGTTTTGAGTAAATAAAGAATTAGTGAAAATATGGAAAATTAAGTCACTACTGCCATCATATTTTGGGCATAAGGTCTCATCAATTTTGACTGGACCAAAATCTTATCATCGTGAAGTGTTACAAAACCCAGGCTGGGACTGATAAAATGTTAAAAATACATCCCTTCAATCAGTACTACCATCATTAGCTCTAATGATTGTGGCTTTACGTATAAATGTATTTACTCACTTGCACATCGTTTCAATATATTTTAATGGCGAGTAAACAGGAACTGAAAGTTATTTTTTTAATAAGCCCATTGAACAATTTTTGAGTCCATACTTGGTAGTGGGTAAAACTCCAAACAGGAAAATAGGTCTTTTGAGGAAATAGTATTTTCATTTTTTGTCAAATCCTCTCATCTCATCTCCGTCCTCCTTCCATATTTAATGTGCCTCTAAGGAGCCTAATACATACCTAGGTAGGTAACTACTAGAGACAAGAGATGAGTTGCACAAGAGTGTAAGCACGACATTTTTTTTATAAAGGAGTTTCTTCGTAACCAAGCGTACCAGAAACACCACATCATAAAATCCATTCTAATTTGACACTGACTGAGATTTGTTTGCATTCCTTTTTTCTATTCAGGACAAATGCCTATAAAAAACAGAGAATAAGAACACGAAAAGTGGCTACACCTTCCTTCCTGATAGGCAATCATTAATATATCATCATTCACTTCATTCAAAATTTCATTCACTCTTGTTGATTCCCAAAGCGAAGTCTTCACTGTGGCAACTCACACAGATAACAGAATGGGATGGGAAGAAGCTATAACTACTGTAACCAAAGCGAATTATGTTGGCGGTATGGTGATGTTGTTGCTGATGATGATGATGATGATGACCAAAATTTTTTTGGTGCATAGCGCGAGAGAATCAAACAGGAAATAGCATGAGAAACATCCAGCAGACATGTAGAGAAGTGCTAAGTTTTATGCTCAAAGCGTCTTCCTCTTTCTTTCTAAAAAAGATGAGATGACCAAATTTTTTTTTGTGCATAGCGCGAGAGAATCAAACAGGAAATAGCATGAGAAACATCCAGCAGACATGTAGAGAAGTGCTAAGTTTTATGCTCAAAGCGTCTTCCTCTTTCTTTCTAAAAAAGATGACGTTCACGATTATATGTATTGGTTGATGATAGCCATGTTGATGATGATGATAATGCCATTGCTTTGGCATGTTACCGCAGCAGACAACACAACAAACTATAACTGTGAGGGAAGAAGTTGTGGCAGTTAGTAGTTAGTACAGTAATACATATTTAGTGGGAATGTACTACTGCATGCGTCTAAAACATTAAAAGTTACTGCTGCCGCTGTTGATTTGTACTATTTCATCTAAATAAGAAAAATGTTCACGCTTCACATCATCATCACATCCATCCTAAACTTATCTCATTCCATTCTCATCTTCCCACATGCCATGCCACATGCAGATGAGAATAAGCGTGGTGTCATATAGTCATAGTCATGTCATGTCGTCTTATGCGAAGAGTCAAAATGCAAATTGCTCCTTTTCAATACAGCTTTTACTGGGAATTTTAGGTGGACTCATTGCTGATTTTTTTGATTTACACGCGTACCAAACTTAGGTATGTACTATGTACATGAAAAAGACAAGCAAATGAGTGAGCAAGCAGGCAACCACCAACCATAACTACTCTTTACAATCACATGCTCCGTCTGACTGAAACGAAGACGACGGAAAACATCATCAATCATTGGAGATGAACAAGAACATTGATCGTAGTAGTAACTCCTATAACCACCCATATTTATTTGCTTCAGTAGTTTATGTAGCGCCTGTACAATATTTTTAAGCAGGTCACAATAAAAAAAAAAGTGTGCCAATAAAAAATAGGATCCTACGCTGAACCATAAGCCCTCTTCCCTTTTCTTTGCGGTGGGGCATAAGCATAATACAGAGAGCGAGCGAGACATGCTTTCAATTACAATTTACAATATTTGCAATTTCCAAGCCAAGTGCCTGAGAGAAGATGCAAACCATAATGTGTATGATCTATTGTTCAAATTTAGATGAGCAAAAAAATTTTAACTGCTGACTTGCTGCCTTTTATTAATAGAGTACAGCATCACCATCATAAGAGTTTATAAAGGGGATGATGAATCACGTCATTTAAATCCATAAGATACTTAAGTAGACGGAAAAAAATTGCCGTCACCATCACCGCCATGCTATCATTGCAAAATTTAATATATTTCAAACAACATCCCTTTACAGACCGCATGGATTAAATGAGTAAATAGTAAATAAATATAACTTAATATTTATTGATGAAACAAGCATTACGAGCAGCACGAGGCACGGCACACATGTCTGTTTGGCACTAAATATATAAGGCAATAATATATTGGTTTAAAATGATCGTACGCTTAAAATCAATTCAGCGTTTTGGATCTTGATGGTGATCATCATGTTAAGAGCTAGTATCGCTTGTTTTTTCCTTGTTCTTTCTTCCTGGTACTAAAAAGTCATCATCTCATGATGACGGGGCATACAAGTACGTGATATCCACCACAATCCATATTCAAAGCTCTTTTTCTTTTTATTTAGTAGTCCACATTTAAAGGATTTATTTTTTCCAAAAACGATTATGTGACATGCACAAGGATAAGAAACGACGGAAATTATTTGCACACAGAGAAGAGAAAAGAGAGGATGATTAGGAAAAAATGCAGCTACATATTTCCAATTGGAATTGGAATACAGTGAAGAGCCTTGTCTCATCACAAGGAAATTTTTTATCGAAACCAAACTAAAAGTTAAGATTGAGATTACGGGATGGATGTAGGTAGGCAAGGCAAATTAGCTTTCCTATCATCTTTAAAATTTTTTATTGGAGGTGGGTATACTTTTTGCACTGCACATGCCAACATCTTAAGGTGGATACTGAATGATGATGATGATGCATGTAAAGACGCAGTTAGCGCTGATAAAACTTGCTTTTTCAAGCTATCGTTTGCTTGTCCTTCCAGTTTCAATCTATGAAGGGGATAATTCTGTTTACAAATTTTTTTAGGCCCGACCAATGGATAATATTTCGCAATCGATATTTGGCGGATGGATGGAATAAACCAGCGAGCGGAGAGACTTAATACCTAAGTACGTACGTAATTGCGAATTCATAGAATGTTCCAGCGGATAGCTGCTGCGGGAGTATATAGCAGCAGATTATATTCTGCGCTGATAGACTTATGACATCCATTGAGGAAATGGTGAAATAAAATAATTCGCATTAAAATTGAAATTATGGCTTCTCAAATGCCACTCTGTCGGTATTTGATAGTTAGACAGGATTTTGCGCATTATTTTCGAACAGGTAAATGATTATTTCTCCAATAAAATCCCGAAACAATCACACGACAAATGGAAGTGCATAGTATTCATATTTGTTTTTAAATGCAAAAATAACCATTGAGAGAGACACGTCTGCGTCTGGTTTTTATGTAGGAAAAGGAAGTCAGTCGCAAAAAAATAAATAATTTTATCGAGTTTGAGTTACCTAGGCACTTGCCATGCCACTTGCGACGGGAACAAAGAATCCATAAAAGAATGCATGATTCATAAAAACTTGATTCATCCATCAGTGACTGATCTTACTAACAACAGATTACGATGGGAACATAGGCTCAGCTAGTTAGGCTGAAATGAAAAGTTATTGTGGTTATATGGCGTAGCACGTTATTATTATTGTCGAACGCTGCGAGGAATTCAAGTTCATGGTCATCATTCCGCTCGCAACAATGCATTTTCCTCTTTACATGTGGGCGATGCAAAGCAACAATTGCCAGAAAGGCGTTAGGCGTAAAAAAACGCCTTGCCCATGCGGATGCCACGCGAAGTAAACATAATTTTTTTGCGCTAATATGAACGAAAACACTGATATGTTCATCATTATCTGACAAGCGGGCGGAAGGGAAGGAATAGCTTAAAAATAATTTTTCTTCTTAAAAAGCTGCAAAAAAATAACTTCAGCCCTCTCTTTCATATCGCCACACAAAATCTCCGCACATGGAAAAATTGCAAGTTAAGGAAGCACTTTTGAAAAATAGTAGGAGTTTATGGGAATAAATTCAAAGAAGCGAGACATGCACTTTACTCTACTGTGCTACTTTTTAGGGTGGATAGGATAAGCAATTTCCTGCTTAATTAAATGAGAATCATACCTCGAATTCCATCATCGTTATTGGCCTTGGAATGGCACTACTTCCTGAACGATCCTATGGCAAAAGCACGACCAGCGAATGAACATAGATAGGTATGCTCTAAAAAGCACTGGTATTGGTACACAACAGGCACAACAAAACAAAATCTTTTTTTTCACATAGATGCACTCAAAGTTTGAAATAAAAAGCGTCTTCTCTTCGAATTCGTCTTGTTCGCTACACTTCACACATGTATTGTAATCTTATGTGGAGGAGATGGTGATGATGATGATGAGGTAAGAACAAAGTTGATTTTTTTGCTATCTCTCCGTTTGGATGTGTCGTGTTGCTCCTCCGTCCGTGGTTGTTTTGTAGACTTCTTCACACGGAACAACAACCTGTTACACAAAAGGAAAAAGATACGCGGTTTGAGATTTTTCAGCAGAAGCTAGATTACCTATGTACGACCACATCATTTTACTCAGGTATAATAATGAGGAATTCCAGATTTTTTCCCTAAGAAGTTTTACCTTTCCTACTTCTACCTACACACAGAAACCTTTTTACGGGAAGTGAATGCATTATAATTCATACATTGGCTTTGGGTAGTAGTAATGTAACACATACGTGGATGATGATACCATGTACTAAGCCACTTTTCTGTACTCATCACAATATCCTACTTTCCTACCCTTCGTTTCCTATCCTTACCTAATGCTAAATGAAAAAATAAAATATATTTCACTGTGACTGGACTTTTTTTTACAAAAGGGGAAATGAATTGGGGAACACAATAAGGTTATTTAGTCGATTCGATATGTATACTACGTACTTCAACGGAAAAGATATCGGAAAGAGGAAATCTTTTAATGATAATTTTTTATTTCACAAAATACTTCCAGCCTTCACTTTTATCATAAATTATCTTTCCGATCAGTCACATTACTCATGCATATTTTATATCTGTACGGGAAAAAGTTTTCATGAAAATGACCAGAAAGTGTAATTTTCTACTCATGAAAGGCATGTTCATTATGATGTCCTATCTTCAGATTTTCAGCCGAAAAAGAAGATAATAGCTTCATTCACATGTGCTGTTATTAAGCTCTTCAGTGAAAAAATACTTGGGCAATATTTACAATGCTGAAAATAATGTGATTAAGATTACAGTTTTGCCTTGTCTTGCCATCATCATATGTCCTGGCCTGGAATCGGAAATGAAATCATTTCAAGGGTGTTTTGATGTTTGATGTACATTGTACCTAATACCTAGTATAGAGAATTTCACAAGCACAGTATGCATATATGCAATGCATCAAGTACACGAGAGAGAGAAACGATGTCTAATCTAGTGTCAGCCCAAGTGTTGATAAGGGAAGTCGAGATATCGATAACAGTTTTGCTTTACTGGAGTCCAGAGAGAAAATACAGTTCGAGGAAAAAGTTTTATTTCCGACGCGCTTTTTCATTGGCCAATGCTTTCATCATGAATAATTAACATTTTAATATAATTTAAAAGACACTTCATGCAAATGACAAATATTAGACAGGAATTGGTATGTATTTGCTATGATACGCCTTTGCATAAAGCGCTACTCATATTCATGGTCGCACTCGTGTAGTACGAGCTCTTTTCCTTCCTGTGCTTGGAATAATATGATGTCTATATAGCTTTGCATATTTGGTCGATTTCCTCTTCCTCTAGACAGTTGCGAACGTTTTGACTAATGACCTACTCTAATTTGCTGAAGCATGCTCTCAGCTTTCAACCTTATTGCCGCAACCAAACTGAGAAGGCATGCTTCCTGAAATGTAGGCGCGCTTCAAGTTACTTTACGAAATTTTATCTAGCCTGAAGGAAATTTCCATGATGAGTAAAATTGCAACTCAGGAATTTCTAGAATTTCAACATTTTTGACAGGAATGCTAATAAAATGCTTCTTTTCACGAAACTCGATGGCAACTAACAAGATGAGCATTGGAAGTTAAAATTCTCGAAATATATAATAAGTATTGTGTATCCAGAGAAAATTAAAACGATTAGCGGAAAGCATACAATAATGACTTTGTTACCTTCACGGAAAATTCAAAACGAGAGAAGTTATGTTATAACTGAATGTCACTTCAAAGTCCACAATTCGAGTCCAAGTTCGAAAAATTTGCTGGAATGTATGCAACTTCAATGGTGACAAATGACAACACACTCAAACAATTTCACACTATTTTCCAAAATATTGTATTTACATGAACCGGAAAAGTAAAACTGTAATTTTGTCTCTTCCAGTGTGCTCCTCCGCTAATGATGTATCAACAATCAATCCCAAGCACAATACTAATATGTCGACAAAGACCACGACAATACAGCGCACATAGACTTTTTTGCACGCAATGCTCAGCACACATATTAGTCTTCAACAGTACTTCATCCTCACTCGAGTACATATCATCACTGAATGATAAACGAGAAGAGAAAAATAAAGTTGGTTAGTAGTATTTGTTGAAGAGCATGGGTTTTCGCCTGTTTTTGTCAGTACAGAGGTTGGCAGTAGTGCTATAATCGTAAGTAATTCTCACACTGGAATGGAACATGGAATGGAATGAAAACGGAAAAAGGTTTGGACTAATACTTACTCATACAATAGACTCTTCTCCCACTCAAGTAAGTATTTAGACACACATGGAAGAAGATAACGATGAAAATCCTCCTAGAACAGGGACAGTGGTTGTGATGTGTGATGCACACTTTAGCAGCAGAATAATAATAAATTTGTACTTTACCCACTTAAATGCTTTACATTCGTCATCATCACTCGCATTTAATGTTTAATAGTTATCTTGAAAAAAACCAGCAGCACAGAGAGAGAAAAAAACTAGACTTTATAACATGGATGATGATGATGCTCTTTCTTTTTTGGAATAAATCTCTGAACTGATTCATTACACGGTAGTTAGTTCAGTACTAAAAACAAGAAAGCACATGAGAGGAGATCCAGCCCATGCATGCATGCCTGCATGCATACATGCTCCGCTCCAGAGCTGAAGATGAGCAATTTAATATTAATAAAACTAATTAAAGTACTTCCTTCCTCCTTCACTTGCGAGGAATTATTGCTGTGGTAATAATAACTGCGAAACGTCTGATGATGCGATATATGGGGAACATGTAGTAAAATGTGTGTATTACGACTTGAGCAAAAGCTTTAATCACCGTCAGAGAGGAGGTGGTGGTGGTGCTGACTGAGGCGGTTATAGGAGATTTACTTGCGTTTTTTATTCATCCTCTCATTTTTAGGCTGTCTGCTTCTCTTGTGCCTCTCTGCCTGTGAGATTAGTGGGGCTGGCTTCGCTTACAGCTTCCGTCGTCCTTCGTCAATGTTACTTTCAGTCAGCAGCAGAAACATGCTTGAATTGAATTGAATACTGACTCCACCACCGCCGCTGTACCAGTGTTAAAATCTTTTTACTTTAGGCTTTCCTGCTTATGCATCATTATTATCGCTAACTGCTGCTCCTAGCTTACTCTGACTTGTCAGCCCAATCCTGCTCATCCTGTGCAGATGAAAAAGATAAAAAAGAAGATCCTTTTAAGTCACTTAAACACGCATTATTATTGCGAAAGGAAAAATGCAGAAAAAACTCTTCAAAACATTTGACTACCGCCCATTTTTTCGCATTGTGCTGGTTTTAGTAGTTCTCATAATATTAATATCATCATGATCTTCCTCCAAAAATCTTCAATGTAAATTCTGGGCTTCCTTTCAAATCACAGGAGGTTCGTGATGTAAGAGGAGACATTCGAAAAAAGTAAGTGATCCCATAAGTTGATAATGATGATGATGCAATGAATTTGAATTTAAAACCAATAAATGTATATTGAATACAAATGCAGCAGATAAAAATTTAAAAAATTCTAAAGGAAATACCACATCCACATGATGATGCTGTAATGGAGGAAAACCGAACCAGCTTCGAGATTAAAGATTTTAAGATGTTTAGTCATATCAACAGAGATACATAATTTCTTTTACCAGGAATAATTTCCTTTCATTTTCTCGAAATAATCATCCAATCCAGCAGAGTCGTCAAACACCATGCCATACCTTCCTTTTTAATTTGTCCCTGTTTCGCACACTCAATCATACCTCTAGAGTCTATAGTCCATTTTGGTAGAGGAAAAAAGGTTAGATAAATGTGCTAAATTGAGATTTGAATTCGTATGATAATCTCGCCAATATCCTGCAAACCAGCCGGATGGTTCGTCGAAATTTGCGATAGGGCAATTCAAAAAGTGGATGTTGTTTTTTTTTGCTGCTTGATCGTTCCCATTTGCATATTGTATATATACATATAGGTTCCGTACTCCTGTGCCATTTTCATTTGTGCAAAACTGCTTTTTCGCCACTATTGCCATGTGTGTGAAAGCCTATAGGAATACACCAGGACGGATGGACGTCATCATCGTTATCTCATCGTCATACCAGTACCTTTTAAAATAATGCTGACGATCATATTACTATGCTGGGCATATAGTTTAAATAAATACAGTTTTATCATAAACGCGGACAAAAAAGACATCACTGCCACACAGCCAGCACGGCAGAGAGTTAGCACAGGACAAACGTGCACGTTTACCTAATCTATTTCGCAGAAATGAAGTGGTTTTGAAAAAAAGGCTTTTTAGCCACCTAAGTAGATGCCAAGTTGACCATTCCGATAGATGAAGTCAAGTTTTTTTTTGCAAAGATCAGGTCCAGTCCAGCCTCTATTTCTTTGAAGAGCTCAACAACAAACTTAAATTGCAAAAACATTGGCAAAAATTTTGAACAAAAGATGCATAGGACCAGGACAAGCTGACCACTTTTGCTCCAAGCTATGCATATTATAATCGTGAATATTATTTTACCACAACATCCTACGTACCTCTGAAAACAAGTGCGCAATCAACTTTTCCTCTGAAAAATACCTTCCTTTTTATTCGATTCCTTGATAGAAAAAATCCACTCACTCATACGAAGCCTGTTCCAATCAAGCGTGATAGAAAAATCAATGTGGTTGTTATTCTGATTCTAATTTATACACTTTGCCATCAAACCGGACCAATGCAAGATGGAATAGAATTTTTTAAAATGTTGTATATTCTTACGCATTTCCAAGTCTCATTAAATAATTCCAGAACTTTTTTCCCGATCCCACTATATCCACTTCTCCAATTTGTGAATGTAGAGGTAGCACAACTTTCTTATCCTGATCATAAGATCAAAAAGCTACATAATAATATATTTATACACATGAACTACCACAGACACGATCACCACAATATAGCGTCGAATTCATAGGATTTATAGGTACACTTTAAGCATTTTAGGTTTGCAGTTCAATAAGTCAACATTTGATGAAAACAAGAGGTCGATTCAACTAATCATTTTCCGCTATATACTCATTTCATTTTTATTTATGGAATACTTATTTTTTGTAGATATTGCGAAATGCACGACGGAATGACGGAATTGGGTATGTATGACCATAAGAAATACTTGAAGCATGGATTTAGATAATATCACTATAGTAGCTGTAGTAATTCTTAACTATTTAGTTTTTTTGTTCCGCCTGTTGCGTGTGAATTTCTCCTTACTTTTTTCTGGAGGAACAAGAAGAGTTAAATTATATTTCAAAAAACACAATACAAAAATTATTCCTAAACTTTAGTCGTCCTCCTCCAGAACATTTTTTTCTTTTTAACCTTAACAAAATGTGCTGGGGAAAATGGTTGATGGTGCTGGGAGATGAGCATTCTTTTTTACCACAAAAGCTTAAATAAAATGGAGAAAAATATCTTCACATTCTTTACAGATTCAGCGGATGGATGGACGGGAAATGGAATAAAAAAGATTTGAGTCCCCCAAAAAATTGTGTGCTGTATACGTATAATATGTTATGCGATGTGGTGATCATGATGATGATGACGAAGATGATGATGAGGAAAAAGTGGTTACGTAAAAAGTATTTAACATTGACATCCTTCCTCTTTCGCAGCTATAACAGAGAGAGTGGAACGAGATTCCTTTTCTGGTTTTATAAAAATTCCCCCTTGGGCAGCAGGAGCAGCTCCATTGTACATTCTCTCCTCTCTCTCTCTAGCCTGGGTAAAGTAAGCATATAGCATCCATAATATTTATCCATATCCGTCCAAGCAATCGGTACAACATAAAAGCGACAAAAACATTGCTGACTGACTGAACAGAGAAGAGACGGAAGGAGAGAAAAACAACTTTGGTTGAAATTTTTTTTCTTGTTTCATTTTCATGAGGTCCGAACTTGTTTAGTATGTGCTGCTGATGTATAAAGTGGCATGGCATGGAATGGAGGCATTATTGTATAGGGGGCAAGAGATATGAAAGTTGAGGTTGTTGATGGGCTTCACTTGGACTGAAAACGCAAAACCAATACAAAGGTTGCCTTCCTTCTCGCAACAAAAAAATCTTTCCAGATCCAGAGATTCCAGTTTCTACCAACTTATTTGCTTGCTCGTATTTATGCATGCATGAAACTCTCAGAGTTGCTTCACAAGTACGTAGAAAGAAGGAAAAATGATAATGTTTGTATTGAAGCTACAAGCAAGCTTGACAGAAGGAAATTTTATGTGGAAATAGGATGATCATCAGCACGACTCTTTTTCCTTCATATATTCATGCATCACATCCGGATACATAATCTGAAAGGAAAATGATCGTCACGAGGTACATTCTTTTCTCTTACAAAAAATGCTTCAATTGGGGGTTGGAATAAGAGGAAAGAGAGACAGAGCAATATTACCATTTAGTAAAAGCATCGCCATCGCCACTCCATCTTTATGATTTAAGGAAAAGAGGAAATGACGCTTGAACTAATACTTGGGACTAGCACTTCAATAATTTTAGTTGCTTCTCCATTTCTCTTTTTTCTCGATGCGATCATTGCCCAACATCATCAACTGGATAGGGATAGAGTTGACGGTAAGTAAATATGTTTTTCACAAATAGGTTCAGGAAACACTGATAGCAGCAGCTACCGACTACCGAACGAGTGAAAAAATGGTATTACGTGGATTACTTACGCAAGGCGGAAGGAATGTAAGTAAGGACATAATGCAATAATTTCACTTCCTGGATTCCTTTCCTTGGCTCGGTCAGCATTCAGAGTTTGGAACAAATAGAATATCGATATCGTGTTTCGAATGAAGTTTTGTGAGAGAAATGACATAATTAGTAAATTCAGGGTAGTATTTAATACCTTCATTGTAACTCCGGGAATTGTTATCGCGAATATCGACATTTCCGAAATGTATGGAGTATTAGGTACTTTGAAACGACGCAGAAAAATGAATATTGTGATCAATAAGGAGAATAAAAAGCGTTCGAAACTTTGATTATGAAATAAAGCAGGAATTGGTTTGCATAGATTATGTCCTACTTATTTTTGCTTTTCATTTGATGGAAGTAAATGTTTCATTCCTGCAATGAATGTAACTATGAAGGTTTATGGATTTTTGAATTTTATAGACAAGCGACGCAAGTCTAGACAGCCATTTCCAGATAGCATTTATTTAAGTTTCACAATAATAGCATGTTTCAAATCAATTTTTGAATTCATTCAGATTACTCGACACCGTCAGGAATAATGCTCTGGTTCCGATTACGCGGAATTCAAGAAACCGAACCTTTGAACATGTCAATGTCAGATAATTGGATCGAAAGGCTTTCATGCACGACGGGACAAGGCAAGGTATATCAAAATCAAACTATGAAATTGAAAGCCCAAAATAACATGAAAATATGCTATTTACCTACTTATTTCTATCTTGCTTTTTATTGTCATACAGAGTTAAATATATCATCTAAAGAAGGTATTGAATTTTCGAAGGTTTGAGATTCATTTTTGTTTTTATTCGGATCTAAAGAACAAAAAACTCCCTTCATGACATAATTTCCATTGAAAATAACTTAAGAATCATGTTACTGATCATTTATTTTGTTAGGTAATTAATGGTTAGATGCATTTTCATTTTTTAAAGTAATTAGAAGGGTTTTCAGTGGAAACCTAAACTGGATGAAAGCAATCCTGACTCAGGCGGTTTTAATGAAATAAATGGTGTCTCGTCTCAAGACTTTTTTAATATCGGAAGCTTACTGTTTTTAGCTCAAGTTCGCAAATATTGAATGCATTGAATCGGCAAATTAATAGTTACATAGTTTCAAGTCCATTCCCTTTCCACTCTCCCATTCCCTGAGCCCATAGGCGTCGCCTTTTTCCATTTTACGATCAGCTTTAACCGAGTCACCACATTATAGCCCATTACCTGCCCCACTGCCCTGCCCATCAGCCGCGGAACAGGGGGAGAAGTGAGGGGTAAAGCCCTATCCTGTGATGTATTAAAGGTTCTATCTTGTAACGTTGGAAATTTGAGGGAGAGAAACCTATCCCTCATAC
>JAHZNI010002984.1:0-10458 GCA_027744415.1 Seira ritae
ATTTTTATCCTTTCGATTTGACTTCAGATGGCAAAGATGATGCATCTTCAAAGTCGACTTGTGTGATGATGACTTGTGTATACAAAGGCGTGAAGCGTGCTGAGCTTCAAGCAATTTTTGGCAAGTAAAACTCATTTTTTATTCGATTTTCGATTTCTATACTTGTTTTTTTACTTGACACTATAAATCAGTTTTCATGACCTCGTGTTCAAAGTCAACTTCACTTTTTAAAAACTTTTACATTTTAGGAGTAAAAGCAAAGGTTTGAGCTTGTTGAAAGGAGAAATGCATTCTTGCCTTGTCGCAAATCATGTTCTCACGCTCACGATGAGAACAAAATATATGATCAGTGTACTTGAACTGCTTTTTAAAAAGTTTTAATGTCCTTACAGCAAAAATGCGATTCACCCTCGATCGACCCCTTTCACTCTGTGATGGTTGAAAGAGATATATCCACGGTCATTTTGATAGTCTGACTCTGGAAGTAAGGCGTACTCAAAAACTTTTTCCATTTTTTTCGATAAGGCCACTGCAAAATGGATCTTCTTAAATTGCAAAAGTTTTCAGACCCTCATCGTCATCGGTATTTACTGATCGGGGTTATCTTCATCTTCCTTGTAGTTCTCACTACTGTAGTTTCGGCAGCCCAGAAAGAAGATTCCGACGAAGATTCGGATATTGAAGGTAGTGTACTACAAGTAATCAATCGGACGTTGCTTTCTGACGCATAATAAGGTCACTTGATTGAGATGAAATGAAGGTTACCTAATTTTATGTAATGCTCTTTATTTTCTCGTAGATAATTGCGAATGGACCCCGTGCAGATTTGTGGATTCGGATCAGGCCAAGTGCCGTAACGGTTGTAAAATTGCGGAGATTGATAGGGACTGCCACTATGATGACTTTGCGAAGTACAAGTGCTGCTGCTGACAATATAAAAAAAACTAAAAGAAATCTTGTCGGAAGGGACACGCACTAATTATAGTACAGCTTCTCGTAAAATCTATCTTTTTTCTGTAGATTTTTAAATTTTTTATACTGCATTATTTACAATTTAGCGTAAACCCCTCTTTAAAGAGATGTGCAGTCAATCAGCGAAATCTGAAAAACCGGTTGCTCGCGCTTTTTAAAATTTTCCTCATAAAAACAGAGTTGGACAGCATGTCTCTTCTCGAAAATCTTCCTTTATTTCTTGAATAAAGTGCATCGTTTAGGAGGATTAAGATGGGCGTCATGTACTTCACTTCATCAAATACATAATGCATGTGGGGTTTTCGCATTAGCAAATCAATTTTCAATATCTTCTGCAGAAAGCTCTCAAGACGTTCTTTACTCTTCCGATCAAAATCGAATGAACATCTAAAAAGCGTACTGAACTGAAACCTAAGTACTTGTAATATCAAAATCAGATTGGTTAAAAAATAGTTGAAAAACTCTTCCAGGAAGTGGAAGTTNGCGTACTGAACTGAAACCTAAGTACTTGTAATATCAAAATCAGATTGGTTAAAAAATAGTTGAAAAACTCTTCCAGGAAGTGGAAGTTTGCAAAATTACATAAAAAACATGAAGTTTTCCTTTACAAAAGTTCTTCACTTTTTCATCATTACAACAATAACATTATCATCTTTGTTAGCCGTTCCTTTGCCTCATGGGAATCCTTTCATCGCTTTCCGGGGTGAGTTAAGTGCAGCAGTAGCAGTGCTTTTCTTTTCTGCGAAATGAATAATGGACAATGGATTGCCGAATCTGGATCCGACATATTTTTAGTGACGAAAGAGTCTTCATCGTTGTTTGTTGTTGAATTTATTCCAGGGGCAATGGATTGCTACTGGACGCAATGCAGGAAGACGAGAACAAAGGAGTTCAAATGTGGCATGGGATTTATTGAAATGAAACGAGATTACAGAACATGCAAGAATAACAACGCGAGGTTCAAGTGCTGCAGGACGGACATGACTGGATCGTTTTTCTAAACATTGTTTTCCTTTATGCATTAAACATTGTTGTAAAGGGTGGGTGGACATATAGACATGAATATGAACCAATCTGTCATTTTGAAATATTATTGTTTAGTGATGATTTCTGTTGTTTCCCCCAATGATTGAAATAAACAAATACTTTGATCATCCCACAACATGCGTAATCCAATTCTTGTTAACCTTTAACCGTGAAACGGAGAGCTCATCTTGTCATCATAATGCATAGACATGACATGACATAGATTTTCATGCTCAAAATCACGCACAGTTTAGAAGGGATCCTATTAGATTTTGATAATGCAGACAAAAGTTGCGTCAAATTCTGAGTCTCCCGCTGGTTTTGAGCAATTGAAATGGTGAGAGTGTCCGGAGTGTCCAATAAAACATAATATCTACCTGTACTCCAATCCGGAATGGTCAGCTTCAAGCCAGCTTGAAACGGGACCAGAGGCTTTTTTGCATACTGGGCTTTTTTTGTTACAAATCAGTTATTCAAAGTAAGGTTTTTTCAGTTAACCTACGTTAAAACTTCGTTTGCTTTAAAATTCAACGAGTCGGATGTCCCTAAAAGTCTTTTCAGACATTCAGATATTAATTTAGATTTTTTAATGTTCCATCCTCCATCATTCTCTGACCAGAGGCTAGATGATTATAGAAATGTGTCCACTCAAAGCATGATTCATAATTACTAATTTTTGATATAAGACATCCGTAATTTCATAGCGAACAGCGAACCCCAATCAGATACGGCATTACAAGTTTGGAAATCAACTGATGAATTTCATTGCCTCGTAAACTAATAAATCATTCATTCGCTTCGGAAAAGTCTTTTTCTACGAGTTCAGCACTCAGGATGATAAATGTCTTTTAGTCTTTGAGATATTGATATTTTGATAGAAATTTTCTTAATTACCTACTTAAATTTTCAGCAATCATGATGAATGGTGAAGAAACACGCATTCATATCATTAACCGTTCTTCCATTAAACATTATTTAAGAGGATCGTTTACTGCAATAGAGTCAATGCTAGTTTCTCAGAACTTTATAGACGCGTTCCAAGTTCCAGCTACATATATACACGGTCCCGTTGGCTCAAAATAAGAAAAAAATAAAATCCTGATTAAAATGTTGTTGCCCGTGTTGTAACATGAAAGCAATTTGCGACAATTGCAGAGGTCTGAATTTTGAACAAGGAAAAGCTTTCTCCAAACAAGAATTTCCCGTGTTCGAAGAATTTTTAATACTAATATTTACTTGTTTTGCTACTTCCCTGTAATCGTATTAAAATATTACGAGCTACTTCTGGGGATAGGAAAGCTTTATAAAACCGATAAATGTAGTAGAAAGACTGGAGCATTTTTTCCAGGGAACTTTCTCTTGAAGAAACATTGTCCCAAATCCTCTCCCGAAAAAATTGTACTATGAACGACTTTACGAATTTCCAAAGGCGTATGTGGTACTGGCTCACATATTTCAGCGTGTGCCGCTTCTACATTGAGCAAGATGCAGAAGGAAATTACAAAATTAAAAAAGTTGGCTGGTTCCGACTATTTATCTACTACAGCATGTGGATGAATACTATCACAAAGATCCTCTACCTCATCTTGACGTACAGGGGTTACCTCATTGAAATCCATTTCCTTGACCAGATGTCAATTTGGGATTGGTTCCTGTGCTTCAGCCAGCTCATTCAAGAATGTAATATGTGGTATAGGTAGGAGGAAAGAAAAAGTTTATGAAAAAAGTTTACTCCAAAAAAAGTTTTCCACTGAATTTTAAATGAAATTGTTTACAGGAAATATCCTTTGTTTGAAATCATCTGCGCAAATTGGAAGATCCAGGAGGAAGTGTTTCGGAAATTGGGATCGCCGAAGCATCTCCAAGAAAAAATAATGGCAAATGACAAGTCACTTGTGATCATGCACTTGTAAGAAAATTCAGCAAGGAATATTTTACATATTCAATTTTTGAAGGTCTTATTTGCTGGTAAACTATTAGCGTCATCGTTTTCGGTGGCTGTGGATTCCTCATGGTGCAGTACTTTTCCGCTCCGAAATATGCTTTGAACACTTATGCCGTGGTACCATACGACAATTGGGTTATGTCAGTCATTTTCGCGGCTCATGAATGTAACCTTTAAATATTTTAAAACTTTCCATTAAAAAAAATTGATGATGAAATTATAAATAGCTATCTCTTTCAAGATCTCTACATGCTGCATATATGGGCAAACCAAGCATCAAGCATCGTCCTATGCGAAGTGTTCGCATCAACCTACACCCACATCATAAGAGAAATGACGGTTTGCCTGGAATGTCTCATTGATCAAGGTATACAATTAATTTACTTTGTAAATAAGTATGTAGAGCAATCAACGCAGTTCAAATTAAAATGGTGTTTACTCCACTCTTCCAACGCACCGAAGGAAGGGTGGTTGGACGTGAAAATGCGAAGAAACCATGTCCTAGGAAAATGTCACGGGCAGTCATTGGATCTATTGGAAGTGACAGGAGTCGAGTAAATTCCAAGTATAATTACCAATATCAGAAGAAGCTCCGTCGAATGTCGAAGGCTGAGCAGAAGGAAAGGCATCATCAAATTAGCGAGGAGATTCATATGAAAATTGCGAAGCGATACCTGGATCCTAAGGATGTGGTGCATGGGACGGAGTATAATATTTCGACGATTTTGGCTGTATAAGTTTCTCCTTAAAAGAGGGCAATTTAATTGAAAAATATTATGTTTACTCGACATTTTACTTTTTTAAGGATTATCAACAACTCTTTCTATCAACCACTCAATTCAACAAATGGGCAGGGTTTCTTCAAGGTTAAGGCTTACCTATTCATATAAAATATTTTTAAGAATGTTCCATATTTTAAATTTTTATGATCTACGTAAATTACAGGTGGAACAACTGCAAGTAATTACGGGCAATTCATTTCGGTAAAATAAGAACATTGTAGCAGTTTATTGCTCGTCAGGAAATTAGATGCAGATGATTGTGCTCCCTTTTTCAGGACGTATTTATGCTGATCCAACTCCTCAAGGAACCAGACACTGACCTATTGAGTGTGGCCTTCTTCTGCGAAGATGCCATGGCCGGAATGATAATGCTCTTTAGAATGCTCATAATCATTTCAAGGTTATATCCCGCATCTGAAGAATTCCTTAGAGTTTACAGGGTTTACCTGACGCACGATGTTCCTAATAAAAAGTACCTACTAAAACATCAGAAGACGCTGCGAATAATTGCAACAAAATTGGGTGGATATAGCACAAGAGCAATAACTGTCCCGAAAGGTATTTTAATTAAAATTTTGAGAATTCCTTGGGAAAAAATAAAAGTTTGGAACAGCAGCTAAACGTGTTTTAATCTTCTTTGCCTTCTTAGGAATCAATGCGCTCATGAATTATTATATTGGAGCTGCAATGTGGAAGCGACCGGTTGACAGGATGACGTAGAAAGGAAATAAGGAATGCTACCTATTTTTGATGTTATATTATAATGATGATAAATAACGACAATGTATTCCGTAGTGTGCATTTTTTTCATTCCAAAATTCAATTAAAAAAAAGAAACTGGGGGAATGTGAAGCGATGTTGGTGCTAAGAACCTTGAAATCCTGGAATAATGAAAAAGCCAGGATATGTTCCAACTTTTAATATTGCATCGTTTTCTTTATCTCTTGTTTTCATCAGTGGAAACTTGATTACGTTTTGAATATCTAATAATAATTTAGGACGATTTCTGCGACTTAATGTTGCCAGCTAATACTTAGTAATTGCTTCACCATTACAATATGCTAACAATAACATGACAAAATAACAAAGTAAGAGTAAAAAACCATTATGTAGTAGGTAGTAAGTATGATATGATTCATCATGATATGATATGATCCATGATCGAATGATCGTGAGCATATCCATCCATGATAAGCAAGGTCTTACGCACGTAGCGCAGCAGCACTTTCTGGTACACATCCCACTTTCGCTCAAAAACAAAGAAATTTTGTATTCGTCTAACTTGACTCATCATTCCGTTCCGTACGTAACAGTCAACAGTAGCAGGAATATAATATCTACTTCTTCATTTCCAACTAACAGATCATAAAAAAAGATATTACTTCTCCTTTCATTCAAGTTTACTTAGGTTAGATGTGAGGTATTGAATTTTTAAAAAAATAATGCAATTTTACTTCTTATGTCTGACTGGGTTATTGTGCATATGTCTGGCCGTTATTTAATTTCCAAGCTGAATAAAATGTCTTCTCTCCTTCACATTGCTTACCAACGCTAACTCTGGAATTATAGGTGATCTGAGAGCGTCTGACTGAGCTGACTCAAAATATTCTCGAGAACTTCATATCTCACCTCACCTCATCTGTATGTACTATAGGATCAGGAAATGATGTATGCATGCATTATGTAGGATTGTGATCTGATATGATATTCAAAAGCGATCTCCAATTCTTTTAGTCTTGACTTGACAAATAAATACTAAGTATTTATGTACAAGGCTTTGAACTTACTTGTTTAGTACTAACTAATCTTTCTGTGGTGGTTGTGGTGGGTAAATAAAGATTGGCATGTGTATGACTTTCATGCGTATTTTGCACGTTGCAAAATATTTGGCAAACGAAACCACATCTAGCCTCGACACTGGATGAGTAGAAAGGGAAACGAACTGTACCGTGTAGTGTAGCCAAGTAAATTTTCATACCTAAATATTTTCGCTCTTAATATTCATGACGTTCCTTTTATTTTTATGTTTCATAACAATAAGACCACGTCCTATTTTCCATTTCAAATCCAACTACACAATATCAACGTTAAAAGTAACGGTTTTAGACATGTGGACTGAAATTGCTGTTGTTTCCTGGAAAATGTGAAAAATGTGATAAGGATTTCAGCAGAACAGTAAAAGTGCATTAATTTTGCAAAATTAGCTCCTATTTGTCAGTCATCGGAAATAAAAAGTGTACGTTACCTTTACCCTGATACGCTGGAACCACCACCGCCACACATACTGTCCATTACTTTTTTTTTGCTGTAGTTCGGTTTGACCATGAATCCATTAGATTCAGCCACAGTCGGTTTTATTGAAAATGCCAATTACAGTGAATCTTCCGTCACATACAACTCTACCAAGCCGGATGGTGTCACAATCAGGATGCAGGAACAAGGAACTTACTGTGGAAAAAATGCCAATTACAGTGAATCTTCCGTCACATACAACTCTACCAAGCCGGATGGTGTCACAATCAGGATGCAGGAACAAGGAACTTACTGTAGAACTAACTTTTCCCATTCGCGGACAGAGTTTTCCCCTCAACACAGAGACATCGAGGAGGGAAATGATAATAATGGCTCGAGGGCGAATGGATGCTGGCCAGCTTTCCGGTCTCAGGCAGCGGCAGCTACGCGTAAGTTCATATAAAAATCATTCGTCATCCTCATTAAATCCATATTCATTTGCAATTTGTAAAAATCATTTTAATTATTCACTAATCATGTTTTAGGTGGTTTATGGGATGCCGCCCAATCATCTCTCAAATCTGTCAAGGGCCGCATCCAAGGCTGGCCTGGTGGCGAGGAGGATGCAGGTGGACCTCGGTGGATTGTAAGGATCACGTCACAATATGACAATCAACGTGGGGAATCCGTTGACGATATAACTGAATGGGAGTTTCGATCCGCTCAAAATGCAGAATTGTTTGTGATGCAGTGGAACAAGGAGTTTCAGAAGAATTCCAGAAAATGTTTTCCTTATGACATAACCATCTTTATGAAACAGGAGGGGGACAACACGTCGCTAGAAGAAGAGATCAAGAAATCCATGGCTCAGGCAACTCCAAGAATATGAAAGATCTGCATTAAATGAACTGAATATAAATAGAAAATTGTGTCAAAAAAATTGAAGCATATTCTAAGTACGAATTAGTTTTTTCGATAAAATTTTAGTTAAATATTGCCAAAGAAGTTCCTTACTTAATTGATAACCATGAATAATCAATTACAAATAGTATGATTTATTCGTAAAAAATATATATAGTACAAACTCGTGCATAAGTTTCTTCTGATTTTTTTATTCATTTTTGCTCCTCAGTTTGAGTTTGAGCTACTTCCTTTTCCATCCATTCATTTATTTTCCCTGCATCATCTGCAGCCTTGGCCATTTCTGTTTTCGACTGGAAGAGGAAAACATATTCCTCCTTGACGCTTGCACTTCCGTCCAGCCTATTCCTGACTCGGTGCAAGACCACCTTATTCTGTGTATTGCTTCCCGCATTACCCCGGTACTTTTCATTCCTTGCCGAGTTCCATATAACTGGAGTTGCAGGAACAGCTCCAGCTCCTGGATGAGTATCTTCAGGTATCATGTTTCTTCCTTCCCGTTTGACCTCTCCTCAGCAGTTGTGAATTCTACAAAATACATTTATATTTTTTAACTGAATTACAAATTAATAGGCTCATCATGATCTGTAGACATTTAAGTAGTTCTTACTGAATTGCAACGTCAGTTGAATTCAAGATAATATGTTGTTCAATATGCAACCAGTTCCTATTTTTCGAACTTCAAAATGCCTGTCTCCCCACAGGTTGAATGTCTAGAAATAATAATGTAGCCCAGTAAGAAATATTGACACAAAATAATTTTTACTCCGTATCAGATGGCAATCCAACTTTATGCGTTGAGGGGGTATAATTGCATTAAGAAGCCATGAAATAATAATAATTACTGCCAATATATTGATAGAGTACATTACACCCCGAAAAGTCGAAGGTTGAATCCATTGTATTGTACAAAGTATTAGGTATGTATGTAGGTATTGTCCAATTCTGCATTTTACATTTTGTCTTAATCTATTGATAAATATATATGAATGGAGCTCTCTTTTAACAGTCTTTAAGTTTTTATGCCGAAGCTGTAGCTGTACTCGAGTTTAACATTAATATGCTTTGTCGTTTTAATGCATGGGTCTTGTCGTCATTAGACTAGAACAATCGTCATAGCTTACGTATATGTAGCTCGCACCCTTGCCTTCTTAAAAATGAATGGATATGATGTGGGAGATAGGAAATGATTATGCGGGTTTCTTCTCTAGATCGGTTTTAGTCTTATCCATCCAAGAGATATTACTATGCATCCGTTGCAGGAGATGGAGTTGATGATGGCAATGAGATATGACGAGATGAGAAGCCCCAAGAAAATGTTTTTTGATTACTGTCAGAGTCTGTGTAGTAAGAAGACGACTTGATTACTGCTGCGTTGTCGTTGTGAATGTGAAAAACTTTCAGTGTAAAGTAATATGCTTGAATTTGCATAAAGCCACCATGTATCATAATCATCATTTCCCACATAAAAAACTTCGCGTAACATTTCTCTGAAAATCATTCCTTTCTCTACTGAAATATCATTAAGTTAAAATAAACACGCTGCTGTCCCAGTTAGTCCTCTGGAAACATACGTGCACCACCAGCAACACGTCTTTGATATTCCTACGCAAAAAAAGTTGTTCAGACGGCGCCATTGCATTGTGTGTATTTTGCTCTCTGTTATTGCATTTATTTACCAACACAATTCTAAATTGGAAAGCGAGAAAATCCATCCGTCTTTCTGTCGTGATGGATGGATGAAGTATCGCATCACCCCATATCCGGTCAAAAGAGGGTAGGCGATAGTATGCCGTAGTAGTAGTAGGCATACGCCTACGCGTATTTCGTTTTCATCTCTGATGCTTTCAGCAAACATTTTCCAGTCAAGTGTTCTCTAGGGCAGGTCTAGCCTTGACAAGCTTGCTTTCTTCGGGTTTTTAGTTATCCAGATAAATATTATCTTTACTATCGCCATCGCCCCTCCAAAATAGTGACATTATTGCATAATATCATCATTCCGAGTTCAATTACTGTATAATTTTTCAATTTACATGGAAAAATAATTGATAGCTGAGTTGAGCTCTTAACCCGGAGAATATTTAGGATGCAGCAGTAGCAGTAGCTTTTTTGTATGTTTGCATGACGCAAATGCATAGCATGGAATTATGGAATGGCAAGCGAATTTTCTTGTCTTTTATGTGGACAGCTACCATTTCAATCAGGGGAAGAGTGAAAGGAGGAAAAAAGGAAAATGACAACGTATAATTCTTTGATAAAAACTGAGGATCTAATAAAAATACTAGATTCTTTGTTTTTAGTGCCTTTCCTCCATATTTGCATTCATCCATTATCACTTCACCTGCAAAACCCTAAAATACGACGCAACTTGTCTTCAGCTCTCACTATCTTTTGTGATGATAGGATGATGCTTTGATGGAAAGCAGCTTTCAGAAGAGAAAGTTCGATTTTTTTATTAAAGGAAAACCTTGGAAGATCAGCTTAGGAAAACTTTGGGAGGATGGATGTTATATAGGATGTAAAATGAATTATGAAATTGGGAGATGATAATGCGAATCATGGACGTGGTGATGAATGCAA
>JAHZNI010002985.1:0-11995 GCA_027744415.1 Seira ritae
CACGTTGAATATTAAAAACGTGGACACACAGGAGGAGCAGAGCACTGCTCACTTTCGTAACTGCTCACACAATGATATGGACTGACCACTGTCACAACCCTCGGTAAAGCCTAATCGAGCAGAGCCGCCACAACTACTCATCCTATGAAGGTTCTTAATATTTTTCCTCGTAATCATAATAACGCATGCAATCGTCTTTTTTGATTATGGATTATTCCAAAAGCCTTTGTTGCTCTTCTCAAGCGTAAGAAAAAAGTGGCTCATCATCATCTCGTTTTTTTGTTATCATTATGGTTAAATAAATAAAATATTAGTGCAAAGAAAACACATTTTTTTTACACTGGTCCAAGTGGAATACGTACATACATACCTACTACGATGATGACGTGATGATCATAAGCCACCAAGAAGATGCTTGCTCACCAACACCAGCAACACCGTTCACATTTGGGATTCACAAAGGAAAAAAAATTATGCGATTCAATTATCTATTTGAACGGTGGGTGTTTGTCGCGTTAAGGTAATATATCAAGAGAAACGTTACCGTGTCAAGTAAATGGGTTTGGTTCTTGTTGTGTCTCTAAAGTACAAGTTAAAGTAGTTTTTTAAGTCTATTTTATTTTAACTACTATACGTGCCACATGAGCGGTTGTAGTTGGATAGACGCTTCTCAAAAAAATTACCAGGTAAATGCGCAAAAGGAATTACAATAATTTCTGTTCTGTGGTAAGCCCTTCGGCGAGCGAGTTCTTTTCTCATGCTCATCATCACTTTTGTTTGTTAGTTCGCAATACTGAAAAACGTTGCAAAAATGTATGTGTCTGTGTCAGTGTGCGTAAGTAATTGAAAATCGTATTGTTTGAACTTGGACGTTGGACAATTCATCAGAGATGCATCATGGGGACAGCTTTGGCCTTTGCGCCTTTTTTCAATTATTGTTGGAGTCAGGGATGCACAATCCAACATGATGCGCGTAAAGGTATTTAAAAGCCACTCTCGTGGCGAGCGTAATAAGTAGTTACTTGAATTACTTACGTCATCATCCCTTACAAAT
Organism: Seira ritae; assembly: GCA_027744415.1. Taxonomy (NCBI): domain Eukaryota; kingdom Metazoa; phylum Arthropoda; class Collembola; order Entomobryomorpha; family Entomobryidae; genus Seira; species Seira ritae. The sequence goes on from JAHZNI010002985.1 coordinate 1,055, forward strand.
GATTATTTAACGAATAAGCCTTAATGACAAAGAAAAATTGCTGCGTTTTGGGAAACTGGTTGACTAAAATGTGAGCATGCGAATGAATCTAAAGCGCGCCACAGCCACAACCTCTAGAACATAAACTCAAGAAGATGTCTTTTGTCGTGAATCAAGTTCATAGGGACGCCCATTTTCTTCTGACGTTCAAGTTCAAACAAAGACATTTGTCATCGTCGTGTGATGATGAAGATGGAATGCANAAGATGTCTTTTGTCGTGAATCAAGTTCATAGGGACGCCCATTTTCTTCTGACGTTCAAGTTCAAACAAAGACATTTGTCATCGTCGTGTGATGATGAAGATGGAATGCATTTCCTTTCAAGTCCATTTTGTTCAGCCACATTTTACCTAATATTTTAATTTAAATGGAGAATTTTATACAAAGTTCCAGCTTTTGTATTATTATAGCTCTTTATAGCCCAAGCCTTTGGCAAGTTTAATGCTGAAAGGAAAAAGCTTTTTTCCAATTCAGTAGACAAATCAAGTGCTTTTTAAGTATTTAATTGCTTTAATATGAAAAGACTGTGTTATTGAAGGAAGCACATCTTCACACTTTGGGAAGCTTGATTTGGAGGCAAACTTCCATTCGTCATAATTACCGTTTTTGTCTCCTCCATTTTCGCTAGTCATCACATCTACGAGTGATTAGCATGAATATGCGGAAAAATTATAGGTATATTTTTTTAAGTTGAAGGTAATGTCTCATCATATTATACATACATACCTATCTTATATGATTATTTTGTTATCACGCATGAACAGATTCAATAATAATTATTATTTAAAGAAATATTTGTCTATGAAATTACTTTTATAATGTAAACTTCTATCCTGAGAAATAGAAGAGGGACGTGAGGCAACTTGTCGTGAGCCATCATCATCCCTTTTGAACCAAAACACGCAAACATTTCATTCACTTGATTCCGCTTCCTTTACCTTGTTTGATTTGATGAGAAAAGATAGATACTTAAAAATAAATCTAAAAGAGGCTACTTTATTTCCCTCCATGATTAAATTACTTTTGTTTTAATTTAAACGAAAAAACAATGGAAATATCGCGACGCGGCATCTTTTTATTCGTTAAGTTCATTTGATGATCATTATAATAGGGGATGACAAAGGTGAACCAAATCATCTGAAAAGTTACTTTATTGGACTTCTCAGTGGGGGCAAGTGGATCTGCAATCCGGACGCGTTATCATTGAAAACGGCACTTTTTATGACGAGCTTTTTTCATTTGATTCACAGAGCCTATAAACATTAATTGACCCATAATTCATGCTCATTCATTTCATATGTATTCATATCAAATATATACCTAATTTGTTTAACCTTGCATAATCATCCTCTACATCTGAGCGAAATAGTTCATTTTAATCACAACAGTTAAAACTTTGTCAACAAATAACCTTTATAAACCAGGAATTGTGCGAATACCTATTAACATTTAAGTTAAAATGGTGCATCATGGTTCTCTGAATAATGCCTTTTAAGCTTGCAATCGGGATATAATCGGGTATCATCATTGCTATCACATTATCACTAATAATTTTTTTCGCAGAAACACAACACAGGAATAATAGGAAAAATATGATGAAGGACTTGTGTACATTTGTGTTGGAAATCAAGGCATAGGCCATGCTTTATGCTTACAATGATTAGAGTTAAAAGGCTATTTCAGGTGTAAATTAGCATTATGAAACCGCTCTCGTAAATCAAGGGTCTATTTTGCGAATACTATCATTTCCTCATCTTTAATCTTGGAACTAAGTGTAAGTGTAGTCTCATTGAGAATAATGATAAAAGTCAAGATGCTATCTCTGACAAAATTGGAACACCAGACAGCCCGTAGCTAAGAGCAGTTCTTCTGAAGTGAGTGAAGTGGTCTAATGGATTGAAATTAAAAGGTATTATTACATGCATGCTAATAAATACATAACAGTTTTAAGGTACCTGTTAACTAGAAAGGCAAAGTATTTATGAATCTTTACATTCAAAATCATCGATAAGAAAAAGTGTGAATGCCCGTATTACATGATAAATTTTCAACAGGAGAATGACAGTCGATCTTTACATACTCTGTTACCTACTTCAGAACTTCAAATACAATGAGCCTTGCATAATGTACAAGTACTGTTGAATGTACATATGATTGTTAGTTCCAGTTCAATTATTGAAATTCAAGATAATTTGTAATTTTTTTGTCGTGTCTGTTGTCAATTTACATTGGGTTAATAAAAAAACTCTTGCCACTAGGTTTTCCGCATCATTTACTAATGTATGCTAAAATAAGGATTCAAATATTCCAGCTTTAAACGGCAATTTTTGGCAAACGAAGATGAAACGATACCGAATTCAAGTTCTTCTTATTTAAGAGCAATTAGTGGGAAAAGATTTTTTGTTAGTTCAGTTTTTTATGAGACGATGGTGTAGGTGCAATATAAATGCATATTACACTGAAGGAACATGTCATTTTTCACACTAAATCATGATGCAGGAACGCAAGGCTGATTGAGTCACGACACACATGGATAATAATCACTTACGTATTCATGTTTATTGAACAAAAAAACTAAATGAGTAAATAAATGCATCATTTATTGACACAATCTAGCCCTTTAGAAACCCATCGGGAAGCTCAATAAGGGGTAAAAAATTTTTGATTACAGAATCTGATAAAAATCATAGCGTAACTGACTTATGCTTTACATTACATCTCATCCCATTTTACAACTGCAAATTCCTCTAGTATTCTGACTGTCAGTGAGCCAAAATCATAGTGCTATAAATTCACAAGAAAGAATTGCCATCCATCCTTTTGGACTAGGTAGGGATAGATAATCACACGTTCCGTTCCTGTTGTTATTGTGCTAGAATAAGAAACTGAAGTAGCACGTTCATACAAGAACCCCTATTGGGAGATAATGAATTCAATAAGGACTCGGCACGACAATGAAATAGTTTGACTTAACTAGAGTCTTCGTGAGATGAATGCTCTTCAACTTTAACATTTCAATCATATCTAAGAGGAAGTCGCCTGTAGCATTGTCTTGCATTCTACTAATCTTAAATAATGAGATTTTAAATTGATGGTGTTAGATGTGCGTACATGGGCCCAGTCGATCAATTTTCGAAGTTTGCAAACTTTCTGCAACGATTTTTCTAATAACTAATCATAATCATAAAACATATATACATGCTATATTTCATTACACTAGAGATGTCCAATTCTACCGACTGCGACTTTTATTACTAACTTCACCTCGTGAAACAATTTTTCAGGCCATTTAAGTACCAAAGGTTGGTGTGCATATGAATCGTTTTTTTCATGAACCTCTTGAAGAAACCCTCTACGACTACGACAATTTTGTTACCTTCTTTCTACTCCCAGTTGACGTGATATATTTATTTTAATCCCGTCCGATCTATTGTCTGTCGACTTTATGCTCAAAACAAATTAGGTACTCGGAACCATACAAAGCCCTACATAACTCCACTTTGTTAACTAAATGACAAGAAAAAATGGCTCGACGGAAAATGACAAATTGTTTCTTTCTTAGTTTATGCATCTTTTTCACGGGGTGGTGGCGTGGTGCAAGACCAGGAAGTTTCAGTGTTGCTTCACAAAAAACTCCATCATGTTACCGCCATCATTATGGCCAAGTTTTGAATTTTGCAGAATCGAAAATTAATAATGCATGCCTTCCCAATTGAAAAGGCTGTGTTCTGTACTACATTGTGTAGGTACTTGCATTTACACGCACTTGGGACTCGTAGGGTAGAGTCATTCCCGTTAAACACCAGCCGGAACTTTTGGGACGTCATGTCATGTCTCGACTCACGAGAATGAGTCAGTCTAGTTTTATTTCGCTGTGAGTGGTTATCTTCAAATGATAAAATTAAGAGCTTAATCATACCAGATGATGGCATCATTTATTCCTCCTGAACAAAGTTATTTATGGAGCAGCTTGGGAAGAATAAATTAGAGACATACGTACGTGTGGCGACTGCAACTATTTGCTAATGAGGGAGATACCGAAGTCGTTGGGATGAAACCAAAAATTGGATTACAGATACATGCATTAGATATTGTTCTATTTCAGAAACGCTCAAGTGAAAGTGCCTGGGCGTTATTCTCTTGTCTCGCCGCGTGACTCTAGCTTAGGACCAATTTTTCACTCGTAAAGAACAAAGGAATGGAATACATAAAAAGTGAGCACATCATGCACAACATGACACTTTTACTGGATCATAGCTTGTTCCATCTATTTAAATGAATTCTGACTCAGTCTTCAGCATAGGAGAATTGCATGGGAGCTGGCGGTCCAAGGCACGCACCTTTCTCCATCATAGTTCATGCTTTCTCCATCAGTCCTTTCTCTGCATCAGATTTCCTTACGCTGACGGCTTAATAAGTTTTTTGTTCTGACAGAGAAAGCAACATTTTTACTACCACATGCTTTCATACCGTGCCCCCAGGTATGCCGGACTGGACTGCATAAGTAAGCGAATAGAAATGTTTTGCAGCATTGGCGTTGGTGGTGTTACTTTCAGAAAGCTGATATCAAAGTGGAATAAAATGTTTAAAAAATATACCATGCTGTTCGTATTATATAATATTTTAACTCCCTTAGTCTTTATATTAACACGATTCCCGATGCGGATGGATTTGTAAAAGGGTTTTTGGACAAACATTAATACCGGCTTATATGCTGCATGCATCCCGATTAAAGTCCCACGGAGCTTTTTCACATTCATCCATACATTTACATTTTTGCACGAAGCATTTTTTCCTAGAGCAAACATTTGCATAAAAGAATTTCTCTCTACTTGAATAACCACTGATATTACGGGAGGGGAAAGTACGTAGATGCATGACAAAACTTAATTTCTACGCTAACACATTTTATTGTTGCTTTGTAATGGAACATGGACTTTAGTGGTGGGTGGAGTACTTCTAGTCAGTAGTCCTTCATTCCATCAAGTTTCTTTTCTGTTCTCAAAGTGCAAAAAGTTTCTATAGTGCTTATGGCCCACACATTCGAGGAATTTCGAGTGATGAATAGTTCTTTAGAAACTTCGTTACAGAAAATATTATATTAAAAATTCAACGTTTGCATAAGTGCTCTGATTCAAAAGACTAATGGAATTTCTGTAATCTCGACTTTCACCCTACAAACAACTTGGTCGGGTCGGATATGGTGAGCATTTCTTTGGACCAAATTATCGTAAAAAATGACTTCCAAACCAATATAAAATGTAATGATTTACACTGTGATAAAGTTTATTTCCATCATAATGCATAAATAGGCTCAAGTACCTACTCAATCGCTGCGCTTGTTCCACACTATTTTTCGTGGAACGCGGTAGTGGAGAAATTTGATTTGACATACTGTTACTTTATATTGCATTCCACATTTCACCTTATACAAAATTATTGACTGTCAATGACATGCTTCCCATGTTGTGCTGTATTTTAACACAAAAATTGCTTTTCAGCTTCTTTTGTTGGGAAATCAAAAAAGTATTTCGCATATGAAATGTGACACGCATAGTATGTCTCATATAAGATGTATTTTAAGCATTCAATTTATTTCTTCTTCTATTGAGCTTTCAGAAGACTCAAGACAGTAAATGTAGGTTAACATACAGCTTGAAAGATGCTAAGAATAAGAACATATTTTTCCCTTCTGTTCATTTTCGAAGAAAGAGACCACATAACGAACAAAATTGAATATAGAAATTCGTAAACAAAATGTTATCAAATGAATGGAATCTCCATTTTCTACTGGAATTCGTTATAATGTACCAAGTACTTATATACTTACTTCAGGTTTACTTCTTTTGCTCCTTAAAAGTTATTTTTTTGAGGATCAGAAACTACATACATTTGAGAGCGTACTTATTGATGTCAGGAAAAGACGAAGAATGCGAAGCCAGAGCAAGCTTTTAATGATAAAAACTGAAGCATGTAAAATAAAAAAACCTAATATGCATATAAAGGCAACAATGTTCGTTTTCCGGTTTCCTTCTTCTTATTTTCTTTAAGAAGAAAGAAAAGTACATTTCTTTAGTAATTCCTTTCCCTTCTGTCCCCACTTTAGAAACCACTTCAACTTTGGTTGCTTTTGCTGCTCCCGTTCTTATTCTACGGCCATTTTTTGTGTGTCCACAACATCAAGCAGAAACAGAAAGTTTACAGAAAATGGGAGGAAGTCCCTTCTCCCTTTTTTACTCTTCAACTTTCAATAAATACCCCCAGCCGACCATGAAGCATAAGCAGCGTAAAGTTTTAAGTAGTTAGTAAAAAAGTCTTGGAAAGGATGTGAAACTCACAAGAAATACTGCAATGATCAACTGGAGTAATTGGCATTCCTGCGGAGAAGAGATCGGTGAACCGAAGTTACATGCTTTTATTACATCATGGAACATGACTGGCAGGCCGGAACACTGACTTCATATGAATGGAAAAAGTAAACACGTCTAACGTATTACGGTTTTATGCGTGTTCCTGATTAACGTGTCATAGTAAAAAAAGGGTTAGTAGGAACTTAGTGGCTTGCCGTCTCTCAACTCGATTCTCTCTCTGACTCACAGTTTCATTCAGTAATTGAAACGTACTCAAGTTTCTAACGACATGAACATGGACATGGGATATGGTTAACAAGAAGTGTGGTTTGGTTATCATCGACCACATTTTTATGCTGTACTACTATTTCCCTCAATAAAATTTTGAAGGTATGATTACATAACCTAGTTTAGTGATATTGTTTCATGCAGTGGAAGTGGAGGTAGTTTACCATAATTTAAAAGTATTTAACCAAGTAAAATTCCAGTTTTTTCTTGCCCTCTATTACTTCATTTTTATAGAAAGTGAGGGAGTGAGTGAGTAAAAGAAAGAAGAGTAAGCTTTTGCATTCACATGCAAAAAAGAAGCGATTGAGAAAGGATCTACTTTGTTACTCGCCACCACTACTACCATAGAGCGATAGGTATTTTTTGTCGTTCCTTGTGTTTTCCTTGTGCTTTCATGACTTTCTTTTCTTCTCCGGTGGATTCTGTGCAAAAAAGGAAAACAAAAGTTTCACATGACTGCACTCAAGCCAAGACTCCGGTCCTTAGCCAAAAGCCAAGCCAATCCATGCACACGAGAAGTTCGTAACTTTTGTGAATGGAAAGAAGTAAAAAGGTTTGATTAATCGGGCAAAAAAGCAAACATCAGTCTAAATTGTTATCAAAGCAGTTAACTGTCTTTTCAGACTCATTCCTTTACAAAAAATGGACAAGAAAAGGCTTTATACACCAAATTACATGGGACATGTTCTCTGACAAAAAAGTAAACATGCATGATACCATTACGTAGTACGACGAGAGACGATATTTAGTGCAGTTACAGATACGCACTCTTCTCCCTTTCCTTTTTTTGTCGACTCGGCCGTTTTTGCTCTAATAAAAAAGTTCATTTCTCCTTTTGTCTGTCATTAACGCACTGTGTACACTTTGGAATTCTTCATGCTGCTATGCTTTAGCCCAGCTTCCCTCCTCTCTCATTTCTCTTGTTCTCAGCTCTCGTCTATGCCGAGATTTCATCAAACTCAGCAGTTAAAGTTAAATGGTGATTATGACAATTTAAATTTATAGAAAAAAACTAGTATAGCATAAACTAGACGGGGAGTATCACATAAATTTCAAATATCGTTCGATTTGAAATAGATATGGCGGTGTCATGAGGAGTTTTAAAAATATCATCATGTTAGTAAGTGACATCAGAAGGTTTATTAATTCATTCATGAGGCCAAAAGTAGTGGTTCAATTGTGACAAAATTAACAGAACATGAAGAAAAAATACTGTAGTTGCTTAAATACTAGTCCAAGTTTTGTTTCCACCATTAGTTCGCAAGTTATTAGGCTTCAAATAATTAGTCTCGTTGACGCGAGTATTTGCAAAAAAAAACTATGCACCAATATATCATGTCCTTGCTTGTCTCATAGTGCATCTTATGTCTTTGCCAATTTATAATGTGTACAGGATGGTCCCGCGTTGAAAGAGAGCTAATCACTCAAGCATGCATACATAATCGCATTCCAGCATATCAGTGATTTAGGTAGGGACGAGAGCTCAAAGACCAAGACATGCTCTCATTTACATAAACAGGGACTTTTATTTTCTGCAGCTCAAGATCTTTTTGCTGATTGGATGCAGCCTTGGAAGGAGAGCCGGAGCTATCGACACTGGAGAAGGAAAGTGTGGCAGTGCGAACGATATGCTAGGAATCATTATATTACATCATGCACATAAGATTTCTTTCGTGACGATATCTCTTGCATTACAATGATGCACTACATTCACTGACATGTAATCATGTTTAGATTTTGGTGACAATATCTTGACACTGGAAAGAAGCACACCATTGATTTGCAAGTATTCATATATCACCATTTAAATATCATAATTAGTGACCCTGACCATGTACGAAGTTTTAGCATATCGTAAATTGCAAATGTTTAAGCTGGCTTGTGTATACCGCTACTCTACCCCTTAATTCAGCACCATTACGTAGTACGACGAGAGACGATATTTAGTGCAGTTACAGATACGCACTCTTCTCCCTTTGCTTTTTTTGTCGACTCGGCCGCTTTTGCTCTAATAAAAAAGTTCATTTCTCCTTTTGTCTGTCATTAATTCAGCGTATTTATTAGATAGTAGTGGTCTTCTTACTCGGCTTGCTGCAGTGCCTTTTTTCTGGATACGGAAGGGTAAGACTTTTTCCGATCATGATTTAATCCACAAGTCAAGCTATGACTTTTGTCCAAACAGCCATTTAACAACGACTCCAAATGAGCGTTGATGAAGGATAAAAAGCTGTTATTGTATGTGAATGTGGAGCTAGCTTTTGTGTCTCATTGGAAATGAGAGCGTGTGTGATATGATATACAGGGTTAATGAAATGTCTTCTGTTTCTCCATAGAAGCGTACATATAGGGTAGTTCCATCACTTGTAGGTACATCTGCAATCTGCAGTGCCAGCCTGTCGGGGATGATAAGAAAGGAAAAGCGAAGCCGCAGTTAATAGTATTGTTATTTCAACCAAAGCTCAATCAGAGACTGGCAGCAGTAATCTAGGTACTATTACAGAAGTAGAAAAAAAGTAATCAGAGACGTAAGCCAGTAATAATAGGACAATGTCCCTTGGTCTTTGGTCTTGTAGACTCCGTCTCGAATTACTTCGTTAAAAAGACTTTGATTTAATAAGATAAATAAAGTGAATATGAGCAGGGACTTTGGTTAGCTATAATATTACTCTTTACGATGATGATAATGATGACTAAAGTGAAAGACGACAATCCAGTGTCATTTCATCACTCCTTTTATTTCAAAGAGCTCACTTGGAAAGACAGATAAGTAGAATTATACCCCGAGTCTATCACTTACTTTTTATCTATGTAAGTACGGATTATTTATGTACTACCTATGAAGGTTTATGCATCTTTCTCGTGGAGAATTTTTTTCCAAATCTTGATGCATTCATTCAAAGGGTGCGCACCATACAACACTACAACAGTCATAAGAAGTTTGATGGCATGCAAATATTTGTCGCTGAACTACACATCTCCACGGCTATGCACGTCCTTCAGTTATTGTTAGTGTAGTGAATGGTGGTGTAAGTGAGCACCGGAATCATAGCTGTCGATTTTATTTCCCTGGAGTTACATGCATCAAGATTCGCGTACGATTTCACTTGCCAATGTCAAATATTACGGCTGAGAGACGGATAGAAAGTCTAGAAAGTATAAATATTGCACTTTTTCTGTTCATTGTTATTGACAACTTTGACACGGTTTAGTTTCCCTCTCAGAGCCCCACAGGTCTTTGCATTGTTCATGTCATGTACTTCGCTTGTCTCCTCCGCATCAATTCTGACACTCGACGCTCGAGGACATTAAACGTGTATGGTTATCCGCAATATATATAACATCATTGAGATTTTCTATTAGATAGGTAGCTTAATCCTGGAAAAGTTAAAAAGTCATTTTCCCCGCACGTAAACCCATACTCAAACTCAAACTGAAATTTCTTCTTGTGGCGTGAGCCCTAAATGCGGATTAGTAGAGTGTTTTCATTTTTACGACGAGTTTTTTTCACGAGAAATTATAATATAAATTATGTACAAACGTAATCTAAATAAAAGCAGTTCTATTCTGCATAATATAAACTTTGTCTTATCGGAAAGCCTTCGTGCATACCGGAAGCTGATTTAGTGAACAGTTATAAATGAAATCCTGTACCCACTTTATAAATGCGTATCGCTGATTTGATATATTGTTATATCCCAACGGATTTTGAGGAGGAAAAAGTGTCGACTGTGCCAACTGCAAATAAGTTCAGTGGAAGTGCGGCTTTCATGATGCCTTGACTTTGTAGTTCAGTAGTCCTGGCGAGAGAGCTGAGAGGCGAAGAAAAGTATTCTTATGTGACTGTGGCATAGATAGAGTTTGAGAAGTGCTCTTGATTTTGTTGTTTGATATCAACATTGCATTGGCCTTATAATCTTTTGGTCTTGGCTTTTGGCTCACATAATAAAATTTATTTAAAAAAAGTCGAAAATAAGAAATTGAAGGCCGTCACTCATTTGCAAACGTGCTATCGCCTTGTGAGCGTTCTTAATCCAACAATTGAATCAAAAAGTGATTCTGAGTTCCTTTTCAATGAGCTTCATTTGTGTGATTTGTTGCGACCTTCTGAAAATCAGCGAAGAAGCATTTCCATCTTCCCCACAACATCAGAAGACAGTGTTGCAAAACGGTTATTCACAGAACGCCGCAGGGAATCATGCGTCAGCGTCGACGACGTCGACACCAACTCACAGCAACTGTAACAATGTGCCGGGTCGGAAGAAGG
>JAHZNI010002986.1:0-10911 GCA_027744415.1 Seira ritae
GAACCAGTACCAGTGTCCCGGTCTCGATCCCGATCCTCTGATTTTCCTCCGTTTGGTGTGGAGGATGTGACTTGGACGGTTGATCCTGATCCTCCAGATGATGCACTGGAGGATGAGGAGGAGGATTGCACCTGTGTTGAACCTGTTTTGGCAGAGGAAGAACCTCCGCTTGAGGACGAAGAGGAAGAGGCTGCGGTGGGCACGATGTTTTTATTGGAAGCGGAGCTGGAGCTGATCGTCCGGCTCATTCCCATCCTTCCTGTGGGGGAATCTTGGTGAGACTGGTTGAGGTTGTTCATAGAGTGACCGATGCTCATTGTTCCTGGCATCGCTCCATTATGCTGCTCCTGTTGCTGATGTTGATGATGATGGTTAAGCAGAGTTCGCGGAAGCGGCTCTGGAGGCGGTTGATGATAGTAGCTTTCCACTTGGTCTTGATCTTGCGGATCTATTGTGTAAATTGGCTGGTGATGATGGCTACACACTGTAGCTCTTCCTCTGGGCTCCTCCCCAGTGTCGAGGTAGCTTGTAAGCCTGTGCTGCCTCCTTGAAAAGGTATGAGGGGCAGGTAAGTCAGATGGAACGAGAAGTATTGGCTCAGCGGTAGAACTCCTTCGATGGTGATGTTGGTAATGGAGTGAATGCGGGGGATGATAGTATTGCTGGAACTGGAAATGCTGGAATTGTGTATGTTGATAGTGGGGATTTTGACACTGTAACTCTTGGAATTGCAACTGTGTGAGTTGGTCTTGATGAGATTGGCAGTATTCTCGCCAAAGTTGGATGTTAATTTGGCAGTCGGGATCCCTGCACCAGAGCTCTGCTCTTGGGAGCGTCCAGTTCCTTAGGTCGTTTTCGAATATGGGATTGTCCAAGAAGGAAATTTTCCTTGTGACTTCGGTGGTCGTATCCCCGCCAGACTTTTTCCCTTTCTTTAGGTTCCCCTTCTTCTTACTCTCCTTTTTCGTTGGAGAGGAGGATGACTCGATGGGGGAGGAAAAGTCGATGAAGGAATGGTGCTTCTCCTTTTGTTTTAGTTTTTTGGCTGATTTTGACTTTCCAGTTGGTGTTTTTCCAGTGGTGGCGTAGTGGGGATGTTGCTGATTGAAATTTTCCTGTTCTGATACTATCGTCCAAATTGTTTCAGAGTGTCGTCTGCGGTTCTTTGATTTCTTTCGCTTGCCACTGGGCCCTGTCCTCGGGGGGATGTAGAGACTGTAGGTTTCACTTGGATGTGTGGGTTGACTATCTCCTGAGGGGGCTTCCTCGTCCTCTACGAATTCAACTTCGGAGGGGAAGTCTTCCGGGTCAACCTGAATACATAATTAATTTTAATTACATACAATTTTTTCTTTTCAATTATTCAAGTATTCATATGTACCAGAATTGAAATGCATGCAAAATGCTTAAGCATTTATGTACGCTTCGCTTGACTACATTTCCCTTCTCAAGGCCATATTCAAAACCATTATTGCATTTCAAGCAAATGTGCAGTTCCCTTCTCCACTGCTAGTAGAAAATTGCAACATTGCGAAAAATCAATTTTTACGGAGGTACGTAAACTACCACGCAATAATTTTTATGGCTTCTCCTCCATCAATCCCATGTCTGAAACATTCCTCCACTATTTTTTTACTAAAAAATATGTGGGATATTGTACAACAAAAAAACCACATGTCAATCCATTCGACTTAAAAAAGGAAACATGGTTTCTGATTTCTGACTCATGTCAGGAGCCCAGCTCCCATGTTCGATTTTTGACTTCCCCCTACGTACGTAGATGTATTCTTCAAGATTGTGAATGAAATGAGGTGAAGAGATGAAGAAAAGGTGTTAAAAACGTATACTTATGCCATGTAACATGTTCATTGTTGTTCAGAAAAATTGCGTAGGATCCAAATCAGGCACGACTAAATGTCTGAACGACATGACATGGATCGGATCTGCATTTAGCCGAATCCACGATTTACAAATTGCAGTTCGCCTTCGTTTCGTGATTGTGTGTTCGTGCTCGGGTTTTTACGTGTTTTTATGGCTATATTGCATTGACGAAAATGAACATAGCATAACATAATTTTTAAAAAAATTCCTTTTGAGAAGGAAAAAATTAGAGCTACATAAATATGGATGTGAACAATGAACATGTTTTTTTCTTTCTTTCTTCTTCGTCCTGTTTATTTTTTTCTTGAGGTAGGCCCATTGCATTGCCCATTCACTTTTTTTTACCGATGATCACTACCTATGTCTATGTCTGCAATTGGAGCGACAAAGATGAGCTCTACGAAATGGAGCCCATCATCGTCATCATCATCGCCATACGAAACCGAAACTAATATTTGGAGCCAATAGTAGATAATTGTAATGAGCATTATTTCAAGATGAAAGGAATGGATGGATAGGATGCGGAGGAGCTATCGAACAAATTTCGAAATAACAAGTGCCTTTCCTTCAGTCTTTTTCAGAGACAGTTGCAGTTTGCAGTTGGTCATCTATCTATCTAATCATAATGGGCTTTTTGAGTTGCATGGTGTCATATCGCCTCCTCAAGAATGAAGAATCAATTAGAACTTGACTCGGGAAAACAATGGCTTCATTGCAGTGTTGTGACTACTTAACCTAAAGAAGAGGAAAGGATTGGAAATTAGCATTTATTTATGCTTATGTCTGTCTGCTTCTTACTCTGCTTGTTGCTCTTGCAGTTACGGCTAATTTAATTTTGTCATAAGGCACTAAATTAGCGAGCCATACCCTAAAAAAAGATCTAAAGGTGCTTTCAAATTTTCTTCGAAGGCTTACGAAACACCCGCATTGCTTATTGCTTCTACCTTTAAATGAACAGTAGTCGTAGTCACTAGTTAGGCAGGCCAAGCCTACAGCCGGCAAAAACGTAATTAGTCTGAGTCATCTTACAGACCATATTAGCCCATTTGTAGAAAATGGTAAATGTCAAGAGATGTTCTGAAAACAATTTGTTATAAATTTTCGTGTGAAGAGACCCCTGTCTACTGCCTACCCCTGAAACGTGTGCCGTTTAAATAGATAGATATAGTGTTTTGTCACCCTCAGAATTAAAAAATTTACTAAATGCAATGAAATTGAAAAATGAAAACAATAAAAAGGTGGCCAGGCCATGCAAATCAAGTTTTTTGTTTGTTTGGGTACGCACTATCTACCATAAAACATAAATATTGCACTACACTGTACCATACTGGCTTGGCCGGCCGGGTGGTTGCATCAATCATAAAAAAATTGAAAAATTTTCGCTCGAGGCAAAAGTAGGATTTTGTTTTAATAGGATTATCGGGGGGATAAGTGGATAGGTACACATGAAATTGGTGTTATGCGTGCGTGTGACCTACATTTTTCGCATGCTTTTTGTTGTCACTTATAATTTGGCGAGAGAGAAACAGTATTGTTGTGAAGAAGCGAGAGCGTCATGCTAGCTAAACAGTTATCGCTGGATACATATATTTATTCATTCGCGATAAATTCTTCATTTGCTTTGGCAATTTGGCATATTGTTCACTTCTGTCTCTGACTATGTGACTACTACTTCTCGTCTCGTGTGAGACGGGGAGCCAATATGAATGGACAAGGTCAGTACACCGTGAATGTGAATTGTCAATAGAGTGGATTGAAGTGAGGATTGATTGATGATTCGATTCTCGACTCAAGCTCGAAAAGAAATGAATGAATGAAGTGACAATGAGAAAATTCGTTTTACTTGCATAAGCCACACATCCATAATCCATACGGTTATGGAGGGAGTGGAGTGAGCATATGAGTATGAGTGGGTCCAATTTTTGTTTTGTTTGATTAGGTATGCTGTAATTGTTATGTAATCACCTGACGAACGAATTTGTCACCTGAAAAATATATATGTTATTCTTTGTTTGGCGAATGAATGCCGTTATCCTGAGTGGAGTGGATGTAGCTGTTGCCGTTATCAATCATAAAAATAAGAATAAGAATGTTGTATGCGTACTTCTTGTGATTGTACTGATTATTGTTGCGATTACGATTCAGTTTTTTGGCATCGCTTGCAGCAGAGCAGCGGGGGACAAGGCGAGATAGTATTTTCCAGAGAGGTCGAATAAATTTTTCTGCCTCAAAGTCAATGTGAAGTTTTACTAATTAAGATTTACTATTTAACATGCTTGCGCACACTCACACAATTTACGAATCTGAATCATGCTTCAGTGCTGTGGCGCGTTTAATTGGCCAGAGTCAGAGTGGAAAGCGAAGCAAGGTGTTTGACAACACGTGGGTGGCTTCAATTATTTGGTTTTATTGATTTTGTTTTCTCATGAAATGTTCGACGGGCGGTCAACGCTCGCCTGAACAAAGGCAGGCAATCGCGATTAGCTCAAAGAAGTCGGATTGAATTACTGCGATCTGGTTTTGCTTTTGATCGCATCGGATCGATAAAGTTATTTGTAAAAGGTGGAGGCAGGGGGTGGCGAAATGGGATTGTAATTGGTGCAGTAATTATTTATTTAATATGAAATTGAAATGGATAAAGTCCCAGATAATTAGCCTATGTTGCTTGCTTGCATAAAAATATATTATTTATCCCCTTCCACTATACCTACTCCACACGTCATCATAAATTAGATCTAAAACTTTAATGAGCCAATATGCGAGAGGAAATACTAAAAGAGAAAAACAAATTGTTTATTTAATTCTGAAGTACTATAATTACCCCTGAAAAAATTAATAGATTTAGAAAACTAAATTGCACCCTTACACCTCAAATTAATTGTGTAAATTCAGATTATTCAAATATATTGCTTTCTGGGGAAGATAAGGAAGGATTAATTTGTACTTCTAAGAATTAAAAATTTTTTATGGCTGTTTCGATAAAAAGTTATTAAAAGTTACTAATCTGATTAATGAATGAATTGGCTCGTTTGTTTGTGGTTGCTAAAAATATATTCTGAATCTGATCTGAGGGCAGCAGCAGTAGCGGTAACTTGCTTTGCTGGTAACTATTTTTTTGAAGGGCTTCACTTAAGTACTTCACGCAACAATACTCTGGCATGGCATGGCAAGAAATAGTAACACAAGAAACTTTCGTTTTCGAAAGAAAAACAAATTTTATGACTCTCCTCGTCTGGCTCATGATTCATGAATGATCATGGCATGGCATGGCTCTCGGCTGTCTTTTTCTATTTTTTACATGCTTGATCTTTGATGTTTGGGGAGGTTGAGGAAGGAAAAGTTTTCGCTAATTGATTCAGCCATGCGCATTTATTTGAAATATTATTGGTAAAAGTAAAAACATTAGTTGACTGGATTTGGATGAGCTTCGTTTTCAGTTTTTTTGGTAGCGTGATCAGGCAAGAAATAAATTTTCTTTTTCGAGAAGAACAAGAAGAAGAAGGTGAAAAATTAAAATGATTTTTGCAATGAGCAGGGATGCACTTCGCAGTTCGCACACGCATTACATTGCAAATTATTCTTCTCTCCACCTACCTACTTTATATGTTCGTTGGTAAACTTGATTAAGGGCTCCTATTGCATTTTTATGCTGCACATTCAGTTTGCGCGAAAAAAAGAGTGGCCACCCTTGACTTGAAGGAAAATACCATGAAGAAGTTTGAGATTTTGGATGGAGATAGATGAGCAGGCAGACTGAGAATTGCTATTGCTGTAGAACTGAAGAGAGAGAAGGGCACTGGAACATAATATATTATATCACGTTAACTTTTACTTAATATAATTGCATTTGATCGGGTAAAAATAAATAAATTATAGATGCTACTTTATATGTTCGTTGGTAAACTTGATTAAGGGCTCCTATTGCAATTTTATGCTGCACATTCAGTTTGCGCGAAAAAAAGAGTGGCCACCCTTGACTTGAAGGAAAATACCATGAAGAAGTTTGAGATTTTGGATGGAGATAGATGAGCAGGCAGACTGACTGAGGAGAGGAGAAGTGCGAATGGATAAAAAAGGGAAATTATCATCCTCGTCGGACGGAGGAGATGCAATGCAATACAATGGTTACTTAAATATAGAAAATAAATAGCATCATTCATTACATTTGTTCATTGCTAAAAGCATATATATTGTGTCGTGATCTTCAATCATTATCATTAAACATGTGTAAATGAAATGTGCAGACTGTTTTTTAGAGAAATTTTTAAGAGCTAACATTGGAATCTGATTTGAAAAGGGAGAAGTGAAGGAAAAAAGGAGTACTACATATAGATTAGGTATTTAATTATCCCTATAATAAAAGGTATTTCTTCAGAAGTGATCGATCTGATTATAAAAATATATTTTTGATGTGATGACAAAACTAGAGTCCTTGTTTTTGTTTTTGATGAGCATACCATGCCAAATAGCTATAGCCACACAGAAACATTTTTTCTGTCTCAAGTGCGGAGGCTGGATTTATGATCTGAAGAAACTAAACTGGTTTCTCTAAAGCATAGTAAAATTATTGCATTGCATGGTCTAGTCCTACACTCCAAAAGATAATCAATAAATTCATAACAATATTTTTGGATAATATTTTTGTCTATTTGTCGCACGGGAGGTCATACATTTTCCTATGTCGTGGTCGTCGTCAGTCTTCAGTCGTGATCATCATTCCTTTTTCGAATTACATAAGAATTTCTTATATAATATTAGTATGAGATGAGATGACAGTGGTAGTGGTAAATAATATAAATAAATATAATTTTTTTACAATATTATTGAAGGAAAAAAATTATGTCATCGAGAGAGAACTATCAAAATGGATTGGATTGGATTTGGATTAATAATATTGAGTATTATTGAGTGTGTGTGTATGAGTCTGCGAGTGTGATTGTTCTCACGTGTGTACTGATGATGATCTATTAAGGTTAAGTAAACACTTACTTGCCCTTCTCCTGCGGGAAATATGAGCTTGAGTCCAAGTTCAACTTATGCAAGAAAAATTATTTTCTTCTTATCAATGCAAAAAAAAACATTTTTGCAATATATCTTTTATGTAATTAACTTTTTAACACGATTGCTGTTGAACTGAAAAGAGAGAGAAGGGCACTGGAACATATATACTATATCACGTCAACTTACTTAATTTTAATATAATTGCATTTGATCGGGTAAAAATAAATAAATTATAGATGTTTTCGGTAGAAAAGAATTATTTATGTCCACTGCATGAGCACTTCACATGGAAAAAGTGAATGGGATGGAAATGTAAGCCGCGCCACACAGCACCGTCACAAAAGAATAATATTTTTATGTTGATGCAACAAAGCAAAAATGCAGCAGTTGTAGATGTAGTAGTGCAAAGCGCATCGTTAACTATTTCACGTTTTCAGTTCTCACTCACTTTAACTGACTGAGTTGTTACGCCGAGCGCTGTTATGATACTAAGTTGATTAGAGTTTGCGCGACTTGTAGTAATAGTAGTAAAGGGATTTTTGATGAAATGATGCTGATAGCGCTAAGCAGTGCTGCCGCTGCACTCTGACTACAATAATGCGTACATATGCAAAAACGATAATAATGACTGCAGTCTACAGTGCAGTGCATTACTGGCTATGGCTATGGCTATTATAGTACAGCAACAATTGCTGCTGCAATGTTTTTGCTCTTTAGGCAGACAAAGATAATTTTCAATTCAAGAGCAGAGCACATAATATTCGAAGTTGTAAAGCGTTTACAAAATGTTGATAAGGTCTAAACTACAACTACTACAGCGTTAGCGCAGCGTACGAGATTCAGATGCAAATGAATTTCTTTGCCTTAGTACAGTTGAAACTTCTTCAGCACGTCTTTGGTTGGTAAATACACATGAAAAATGCATAATTTTCGTAGGTATGAAATTAAAGTATTTTTCGCTCTTATCTATTTTTCTCCCTGTGTGTGTTAGAAAGGGTTTCAGTTTCAATTTCAATTGTTAAAATGTTGCAGTTTTTTCGATGGGTTCGAGATTACGAAGAATGAAAATGAACTGAGCGAGTTTACTGGTCTGAACTGAACTGAATAGAGTCGTTTGATGGGCATCATGATCATGATGACTAATGTGTTGATTGCTGATGTTGACGATGTGCATTTAAGATAAGCTGTATTATTATTTCTAGAAGAGTAAATTTTTTTTCGCTAGAAGACATTCATGAATTTTTATAGGCTTTGTTTTGATTTTAAATGGCCTAAAGTGCCTTTCTAAAACGGAAAATTATGATTACTTTTGAGAGGGGAGAATAAAAAATTGGTAAACTGGTTATTAGCCGCGTGATAAAGATAACTTTTGAAAAATTTGCTGTCGTTTTCGAGCCTTATCTCCTCCTTTTTTTTGAGGACGAAGACGAAGGGACAGGTAGGCGTTTGTTAGATGATGTCTAATATACCTAATTGTCACATGCATTAGAATTAGAAAACTTCTTGAGAGAGGAGGAGTAGGCTTAAGGCTTATAGGGATTGCAATTAACTGCCTAATTAAGGACGGTAAAAGTAGGCACGGAAAGTAGTTCAGTCAGATTTGAAGGAAAAGTTTGAATTCGATTGTTTCAAATGATAAGACTGGCAATAAAAACGTCCCTCTCTCTAATTCCTCTCAAATCTTGATCAAGTTGAGGAAGCTAGCTCAAATCATGAGTTCTGAAATATATTTTGAAACAAGGTTTAGAAATTTTTTACCGCTATAAATCGAGGAGTATTTCCTAAGTTCCTCGATTTGATAGTGAAACGTAGATTTTTGTCTAAAACGTAAAAACCACAACAAAAAATTACGATGGGAGTTGGCGCAATGAGAATGCCTGTAACATGTAATTTTGAAAAGTGAATGGTGGATGTGGAAAAAGGAAAAGTAGGTCTGTTCTAATCTGCAAGAAAAAAAAAAACAGTAAAAATTTGCCAGCCTTAGCCTTTGTTTGAATATTGTACATTCATCTGGATTTGGATTGTCCTGTGGGCTGTGGACTACGATGGTCACTTTTAAAAATGGGAAGACAATCATTTTAGATTCTAGGTAAACCCGACATGCGACAGGACAAGCGTGACATGACAGTGAGAAGTGATGAGACTTCTAAAAATGACAAAGAAGAAGACATGGCATATATGCTTGTATAAAATGACAAAAAATGTAATTTCAATTGTTGTCACTTCATACATTTTCGTGTAATTCGTAATTCCTCAAATGACTGATTAGGTACTTATGATTGTCTTTGTAAAAAAATGATGCAATTTTTTACGACTGCAGAAAAGTCCCATGTCTTGTAAAAGTGTGTTGTTTACAACTGCAGTTTTTCGTGTGGTTTGCTGACTGATTGCATGGGATACATTTAAATTAAATGAATGAAAAGTGACTACTACTTTACTTCATCATAGGTATTTAACTATCATCAATCATGACTTGCCTGATACTAGAAAAATTGTGTGAACTGAACGTTTTTCATCGTCGCAATATTACATTTATATTTCTTTTAATCTGTAAAAAATGCATTTATATAGTATGTACATAGGTAATACAAGACAAAAAGGACATTCTTTATGGCTATCTGCATATTCATATCATATCATATACTACCTTGTTTATTTAATTGTTACATAATTTAAATGGAAAAATTATTAGGTAGGAGGATCGATTCAATTTATTGTTGGATAAAAATTATGAGGTGCTATACTTTAGAGAAATGATTTGTGCTTCTGTCTGTCTCTCTGTCAAAATTGATGACATGCACGCGATGCGATTTACATATCTACAAACTGCATTCCCTTTCCTTAATCAGCCTTCCTTCAGTAGTATTTACAATGTATAGCAAACATGACAAAGTTGAAATCTTATTTTGAAGAAAAAATCGACTAAATTGCAAATTGCTACATTATTATTCTACTTTTGTTTAGCGACACATGATTATGATTAGCAGTATGGGTAATTGCCTATTGCATTGGGTGTATTTTTCTATTGCGGAATTGCAAAAAAAAGAATACTCGTTACTGTCACTTTTCTATTCTGTCAATATTTTTTTGTTCCTTTTATCATGTCGTGAGTGAGTGTTGATCTCTGCTGTATACCTACAATTACAATAGGGTACAACAATCCACATGTTTCTTCAGAATTATTCCCAGCCTCAGGCAATATTTTGCTCCAGATTCTCAATTCAGGAATGAGGATACGATACACAGCACCTTTTTCCAGTCATGATCATGTCATCCTGTTCATTTTCCCTCACTTGCACTTTACTTGGACAAAAAAGAAATGGTAGGTAATATTCTTCTCTCTGTGTCACGTAGTCCATGTAGAATGTAGTAAAAAGGACGAGCCCAAGAGGATGTATGGTCAAGGGGTGCCTTTTTTCTGAAGAAAAAGCTGAATGTGCTGTGGCCGTGCCATATGATTTTTTTCCTACCGGAGAGGTAAATGATTCAAGATTACCTCTGATAGAATTGAAAGAGATGATGGTGCTGCTTTTTTTTCAAGAGCAAGGTCACTCACATTTTACCTGGATTGTATTCCGTATGTCTGGATTTTTACTTGAAAAGGATGCTGTGCAATCTCCGGTATTTTTTTATCCAGCGATATGCATGTAGGCAGGCGTACGTGTAGTGCGGGTCAAACTTCTTTTTTGATGCGGCATATGTTCTTGCCCCGCATTGCATAAAAATCTCAAGGTCATTTCCGTGTTTTTAGTAACGCGTGAAAGAGAAGGAGGTGTGTCCTTTTTTTGCTCTTGAATTCGAATTTGAAATGATGTAAAAATTGAGCAATTCTCTATTTAAATTGAATATATATTTTTTCTCGAGATTAAGTAATATTTAAAAAGTGAAGATTTTTATCAATTCATGAAGTTCTTCAAGCATACGATCAATTCCATTTATGTGGGGTGGCCGGCCGTGCAATCAACTTGTAGATACAGATACGCCTAGACACTTTTCCTATTGAAATTTTCTGTGCTTAATGTGTTTAGA
>JAHZNI010002987.1:0-11067 GCA_027744415.1 Seira ritae
ATTTCAACCTTTTAACATACTTTTCAAACTTCTTTGCTGCTATACTGAAAAACGCCGGTGATATGTCCGTGTACATGTATTCAAACTCAATGTTTTCTTCTCCTAGTGCGTCCAAAATTTGATGAGAAAAGCTACCTGTTCCTGCGCCTACTTCAAGAATTCGGTATACATACTTGCGACTAGTATCCCCACTGTTTCTCATCATCTCGTTCCATTTTAGCACCCGAGAGCGAGAGATGTCTTTGACAAGTGCCGTCAACCTAAAGTTGTCACCATATTCCTCATAGAAGCTACTGGCATTTGATAAATGCTTTTGAGATTCAGGGAACAATATATTTAAACCTGAATTCTTCCCCGTGAGAATATCGGGTAAACTTTCTCCAATTCGAATTATTAATGTTGTTGAGTCGAATTTCTTCACCAAATCTTCAGTGTAATGTGGACTTGACAGTGCAATTTTTGTGTCTTCATGAGATGGAGGAAGTCTCGTGATTTTCCACTCGCCTGTGGAATTAAGTTGGGTCAGTATCCCCTCAATCACCAGCACTTCCAGGAAATAATTTAGCAACAAATAATTTGTCTTTACAATTCCAAGTTCATTTGCCAAGGATTCGGTGCTGAATTTGGCAGACAGCTCTGGCGTCCATTTCAGTTCATAAAGGGCATTTATGATCCAAAGATAAATGAATTTTTCAAGATTTTCAAACGTGCAATCCATCTCTTCAGTGGTTTTGTTGTAAGAACCAAAGTCTTTGCTATCATAGATTTCAACCTTTTAACATACTTTTCAAACTTCTTTGCTGCTATACTGAAAAACGCCGGTGATATGTCCGTGTACATGTATTCAAACTCAATGTTTTCTTCTCCTAGTGCGTCCAAAAGATAAATGAATTTTTCAAGATTTTCAAACGTGCAATCCATCTCTTCAGTGGTTTTGTTGTAAGAACCAAAGTCTTTGCTATCATAGATAGTGTCGTCCTTCAAAATATTCTCTGGAATTCGATGCTGCATTGGTCCCAATCCTTGACGCCAAGATTCTTCCCAGAGGTCTGGCATGGTGCACGTTTGTTGCTCGAGCACAGACTCCACTGCTTTAACTGTTGTGTCGATAAACTCCACTTGCGACATCAATGCAAGCAACTTCCCATCTTGGTTCATTAAAAGCGCAGAGGTTGAGTCACCCTTGGCTTCCCCGGATGACTTTTGTTCAAAAGAATAGATAAAGCAGAGATCGTTCGAGTCAACACTTGAGAACCAAACAAATTTTCCTATAGAGATGGGGACATACAGCTTCCGTTTGATTTTGTCTTTGTGATTTTTCAGCATAACTGCCTGAATCATTGCGTCCAATATGACAGGATGGATTATATACTGCTGAAAGTGTGGATCTTCAGATGGTAGCTTTACCTGAGCTAACAGACAACTCTCACTTTCTCCCTCCATTTTCCACACTTTCTCCAAACTTTGAAACGTCGGACCAAACTTTAGCCCTAAGCTTGCCAGTTTTTCGTATACTTCTTTAACGATAGTGTCATCACTCTCATTCTTCCTACAAGAAAGAATCTGGTCGGTGTTGATGGCTACAAGTTTTTCTTGAGCAGTTGGTAAAGGTGAAAACGTTGCTGACGCATGTGGAAGCCATTTTACAGTCTCAATTTCTGATTCCAGCCTGTGGAATATTTTCACACTGATATCATTCCAGTCGGATGCTTCCGTGTCTTTGAAATCGATCACAACTTGAAGCTGACAAGCTTTTGAATCATACAAACGAAGAGGTGCTTCAATCTTCAAATTCTCCACTTTCATCGGGCGGCTTGGTTTAGTCCAAGAGTCAACACTGCCTTCGACAGTAGCGTGCCCTGCAGCGAGACACATTTCAAGATAGCCTGCTCCGGGGAAAATCACGTTGCCTCCTATCGCATGGTCCTTTGCGAATTCTATGTTGGAGGTAGAGATTGCGTTCTGAAAAATTTTGGTAGAAGATGCATTTGGGATAGTTGCCCCAAGCAAGGGATGGATTGCGTTACCCGTAGCTGCCATCATATCCGGCCAATGACGCTTTCCTTGGAAGGGATAATGCGGAATGCGAACCTTTTTTCTGTCATAAAATTGGTCCAGTCCTTTCCAGTCAATTTCTTTTCCACTCATGTAAAGCTTGGTCAAGCTCCCCAGAATTACTTCCCACTCCGAATCATTCTTTTTTAGAGACGGCAAGCAAGAAATTTGAACCTTGTCGTTATTCATCATGGTCAGAGCAGACAAAACCGGTTGTGGTCCGACCTCAATGAAAATCTGACAACCTTGTTCCACTGCAGCTCTGCTGGCATTCAAGAACTCCACTTTATCTCTTGTGTGCTGAACCCAATAATCCGCGTCAATATCCTCCTTTGAAACAAGTGCTCCTCGAAGTCCCGAAATATACAAAGGAGGTATGTCTTCTTGATTCCTTTGCTTCACTGTTCTCGCGATTTGATAGTAGTCTTCAAGCATCGGATCCATGTGCTTTGAATGGAATGCGTGAGTAGCTTCAAGAATCATCGTTTTTACATTTTTTTCTCTGCAATACTGGGCAAAGTCTTGGACAACTTGGGTGTCCCCAGCTACCACGGTTTGTTCATTCGAGTTTATAGCTGCATAATCCAACGAACTGGTGGCTTTGTTCAGTTCACAGAATTTTTTCATCAAACTTTCCACGTTCGCTTTGTCTGCTTTGATAACCAGCATTTTCCCACCAGGTAGTTCATCAATCAGACGACTCCTTTCCGCAACTAGTTTTAGAGCATCCTCCACGCTCAAGACATGAGCGGCTACGGCAGCACAGAACTCTCCCAGGGAATGTCCCAGAACGTAATCAGCTTTAATTCCCCAGGATTCCCACAATTTCAAGAGACAATACTCGACAACAAAAATAGATGTTTGGCTGTAGAGTGTCCTGCTTATCTCAGCTCTATCGTTTTTATCTGATGGCCACAATGCTTCACGAATACTGATGTTGTAAAACTTTTTCAAAAACTTTTCACAAAATTCAAAATTAAGGCGAAACACTGGCGAGGTTTCAAAAAGAGTTTTTGCCATTCCAATGTATTGAGAACCTTGGCCTGTCAAAGGAGTAGGCAAAGCGAGCATACATTATAAAATTGATTAGTTTGGTAAAATGTAGTAGATATAACAGATTGAAGCGCACACCTTACCTGTGAACAAGAAACAGACCTTTCTCTCTGTTTCAGTTACTTCGCCTCGTGTAACTTTCCGTTTGGATAACAAATCTAGCGCTTCATCTTTATTTCGAACAAGAATCGTGGCGCGCAATGAAAAGTCGGCTCGTCCAGAGTTAGCAGTGTACAGGAAATCACAAAATTGCTCGTCATTCATTGACGCCAAGTGATCATGATATCTCTGGAACAGCTCCTCTAATGCCTCTTCCGACTTGGCCGATATTTTTAAAATATGAAGAGGACGTTCCATGGAAGAAAGTTCCATTGAATTCTTGGGTGTTTTGACGGTTGGCGCTTCTTCCATGATCACATGGCCATCAGTCCCAGTGATTCCGAACGAGCTTACGCCCGCCAAACGAACTTTTTCATTTGACTTTGGCCAAGGAACTGGTTCTAGCGGAATTTTGGCAGGAATAGCATCCAAATCGATTGCTGGATTTAGGGTCTCAAAATTTCTGTGCGGTGGTATAATTTCATGTTGCATTGCAAGTGCAACCTTTATGATACCAGTGATTCCGGAGCAACTTTCAGTATGCCCAACGTTGGTCTTTACTGAGCCGATCAAAAGTTCGTCTTTCCGATTTGATTTATATGCTTTGGTGATTGCAGCAATTTCCATTGGATCGCCAACAACCGTACCAGTACCATGGGCTTCAACGTAGGAAATTTGAGAAGGATCTACTTCCGCGTCTTGCAGAGCTTGCTCCATGGCTAGTGCCTCACAAGTCACAGTCGGGGTGCCCATACTTTTGGAAATTCCTTCTTGGGAGATGCCTGAGCCCCTTATTAAAGCCCATATCCGGTCCTTGTCCCGCACTGCGTCGGAAAGTCTTTTTAGGACAAGAACCCCAGCCCCTTCTGCCCTTGCAAAACCATCAGCCTTTTCGTCGAATGTCTTGCAGGTCCCTGTGGGGGAGATTACCTATGAGGAGAAATCATTTGCATGAGTGATAGCATAAAAAAGTTATAGAAAGCAGTGAAAGCACAAGTGATTTTTGATGTGCACAAAACGAAAATAATATTGTGCAGCATTTACTGTTCCCATTGACAAAAATGCATGTTAGCTGCGCGTGTTATAGTATTCAACTAGCACTGCATAATGCTTACTAAAATAGTTTACATGGCTTGTGAGTTTAATGTCTTTAAAAAATTTTGATTTTCATCATCATTGGGGACTTGCGCGTGCATTTTTGTATCATGCATCAGTAATGTATCATCAGTAATTTATCATGCATTTTTGTTAGCGGGAACAGTGTAAATTATGTTCCTTTTACTCATCTCTTTAATCGCCTGTGCTTCCTTTATATTGCTTTCTCTTTTGAATTTATATATGCTTCATTTACCATGGGCATTTCATCTTTATCGAACGGATGGAGTAGCAAGTTGACGCCTGCGGCGATCGCCAGGTTAGATTCAGAAAGTAGGAGGCTACGAATTGCTAAATGCACGGCTACCATTGCTGAGCTACAGCCTGAATAGAAACGTAGATTTAGTTTACAGAGCTATCAGACCAACTTTGTGTCTCCATTCTATGGTATTCAGAGATGGAAACGAGGATTTCATTTGTATCTTCATCTCTTACCTGACTCCGTTGCAATACTCGGACCAGTTAAGCCAAGTAAGAAAGATATCCTCGCAGCGCAAGCGCCAATAGAATTCTATTGTTAATTTCACCAAACATCGAGTTATAATTACACACACCATTCTTTCTCTGAAAGCATCATGAATTTTTGTTGTTGTGATTTTTACCCCCATGTAGCATCTGTAGAATTCCTTGCTGTCGGCATGAATCAAAATGTCCTTGAAATCATTTGTCCATGAACCTGCATATAGAATAGAAAACATTTAGGAATAACTGCTCCAGTTTCAAATTTATTCAGTAAACTCGTACCCATAAAAACTCCGGTGTTACTCCCCCTCAATTTCAATGCGTCAATGGCGGCGTCCTCAAGTCCTTCCCAGACCTATAGGTATAATCATTGTATGTTTTCACGGATACAATAGTACAATAATTATGACTTATTACTAATATTAAATTAGTTAAATAAATTAAATTAATTATCTTTGTCCATTTTAAAGTTTTAGTGTCAGCCCTCTTCGGTTGTAACTTAAATAGCTTGTACGTTAAAAATTTGTAATCTTTACCAATTCATTAAGAAGGCGATGTTGTGGATCCATGAAGACAGCTTCTTTTGGTGATATGCCAAACTTTAAAAACATACAAATTTATTATATTATCAGCAGCATATAGTAAGTTATGTTATGTTATCAGAAACATACAAATTTATTATCGAAAACGTCCACTGGAACCGAAAGAAATCCTGCTTTCGTCTAAACACAATAATATGATATTATTATTGGCACGATTCTTTTAGCAACACCTTTGTTTGTAATTTTGTTGTCTTAAAAATACCTTGCGACAATCTGGTCGATTTCTGTGAAAAATAAGGTGAGAGTTTAGTTCTAATTCTTGAAACCTCGACTTGGCGCAGGCAAAAAATAAGTATTCTCATACCTAGAAGCCTGGTCCTTTGTCCAACGGAAATCTGGGGGCGTTCGAACTGCGTCCATCCCATTTACAATTAAATCTACAGGATAAAAACCGATAAATTAGGCTTTAACTAGACTAAAGTTTATTAAAAGATTTTAAAGAAGGGAAGGAAATTATTAAGTTTGAAAGAATTCTCCAAAATTCAAACCATACTCCAAAATTCGTCCAAGTTGGATGAGCCTGGGAACCTGCATGACATCCCTATGATGGCTATAGGTTCCTTTTTATATTTTTGAGTCACGCATGGTCGTAATGCAGTTGGTACATTCTGAAAAACATCATAAAGTTTGTACGGACTTTCACCTCAGATTGTGATACCGGTTCTAATATGCAGACAAGCATAACTTACAATAGCCGCACTGCCAACCTTAGGTTTGACATCGCTGTTGTAGATCTCCTTCCAGTACTTGACAGCCATCTATACATAAATATTGTTAAAATGTTTAATGTTGCCACTATTTATTAGGAAATTTTATACAAAAGGAAGGAAAAAGAAGCACAGAAAGATAAACCCAGAAGATCCATATAAAAAATTTGAAGATTATGAAAATTGCTAACACGGTCCAGCAGCCCGATTGTTTTCAGCCTCTTTTCTAAAAGGGTCGGTAAATGGGTAAGAGGATCCTCTACGAAGTTGACAATCGAAGCTTCATTTCCGTTTCTTAAAAAAATAAAAACAGATTTAATATTGTATTGCATATTATTTTATATCATCCATAGATCTGCATTTTAACTATCTATTAAAAATCGATTCTGATTCTGAAAACAATTTCACTGCAATAATTCTGAATTTTTCTTACCCCATCACGATTCCTTCTAATTGAATGGAGACAGCCATGTTGTAAATTTCATCGAGATATGTCAAATGCTTTTTCTGATTTTTTTGCCAAACTTTGAGATATTTTTCCAAAGATCCTGAGAGAAAAATGTTTCAAACTATGATCATCTATTTTTAAACAAAGATTTTTGTAATTTAAACATCGATTGTATAATATGTTACCCCTG
The DNA here is from genome assembly GCA_027744415.1 of Seira ritae. Classification (NCBI taxonomy): domain Eukaryota; kingdom Metazoa; phylum Arthropoda; class Collembola; order Entomobryomorpha; family Entomobryidae; genus Seira; species Seira ritae. The sequence continues at coordinate 6,772 of JAHZNI010002987.1, forward strand.
TTTCCATTCATAGTAGAGAATCCTTCAATTAGCGAATGGAATAAATCCATTGAAGGAACAAACCCGAACACAGATGTATTTTCAGTGAATGACAGGGATTCAAAAGTCTCAAAGATTATATCGGAATTTTTTAAGACCTGCGTACGTTAAAAAAGGAAACATGATATCGCTGGCTCACTTTTTGGAGGAGCCATATTCAAAATCTTTTGTTTTTGAAAGAAGCCACATTATGCATATTTTGGACAATTTCTCAATTTCTGTGTCTCGAACTACCGGTACCGTGTTCGCAAACGCAAACTGCCCCAAAAATGCACATGGCTTCTTTCGAAACAAAGGATTTTGCGTATGGTTCTTTTAAAAAGGGAACATGATTATCGCTTCATGCTTCACATTAACTAAGTATCATACCAGTGTATTTGGTGAAAGGAATACGCCTTTATCAAACACGCGTAGCGTTAGAGCATACACCTTGGCAAAATCTTCCGCTTTAAGTCCACAAATGTTCCTGTCCTCTTCCAGCAAATGAGTACTGTCAAACTCATTGTCCAGAAGATCCCTGAAAATTGAAATTTTCATATTGATGAAAATATTCATATCATCGCACAAAAGATGTAATTCTTTAAGCTAACCTGAGTCTTAGGGAAACTTTTGGAGAAACGATTACTGCAGTACTTCGGCTAGTCATTGACCTTCGCAAAGACTGCGCCAGCACCAGAGCTTTGGCCACATCGTTTTCCGACAGTACCGCGGTTACCCAGACTTGTCTTTTAAAAACTAGGAAAACAATTCACAAGCATTACAAATTGGAATAGTAAGTCGCATTTTTGTAAACTCAAAACAACTTACGAGCCATGATTTAGGAGGTAGGAGGAGCAGGAGCCACAATCACACAGGCCACAATACAAGTAGGACTTCTCAGCAATATTATTTCAGTTATTTTCAAAAAACCATGCGAAAGAAAACTTGGTGTTGGCGTGACTTTGGTCAAATATTAAATGCTCAGGGTTGGAATGAAAGCAGTTCAATTTGTTTAAAAGCCAAAGCACCTTAAGTAGAATATAATTATGTCGTAAAAAGCTGGTGCAGTGACGCAACCAAGTATGCAGATGTATGGGAAAATGTCACTGTTTTCTAAAACTGAGTCTGGATTTTAGCAATCCAACCTGTCATTTTTCCCTGATAATTACTGATATTTCCAACATGTAGGGACGATGTGAAAAAACCCGTAGGTTGTATTTGCGCATACATTATTCTTCTTCTAAGGAGGTACGTCTTTGAATTTTTTCTTTATTGCATGCTTCCTGTATGGTTCACTATTCATGATCATGATTGATGGGCGAACTTCTTAGAAAATGTTGGTTTTTATTGTGCAAAATGCTTACTAATTCGGTTTTTACTCTGATGTTAGTGTTGCGTTGCAAAACGACCTGTCGGAATCCCTAGGATAAATAGCTCTCCTCCGACTTTGTAAATATATGTACTTTTTCTTCCAAGTGTAGAGGAAAAACCAGCAAATGAAACAAAGTGTTTTTTTATCTACATCAGTTTGCTCCCATCTATCCAGTTATACTGATAAGATTTTCTCAGAGATTATCAGATAAACAGGGAGGGATGTAAGTAAATCCACCCTGTAAAGTATCCTTGAAACCACTCGGAGTGGGTTCTGAATGTTAAATATGCTCATTTTTTTATTTTGCGTCTTCAGCAATACTACATTTTGCATCCTTATGGCTTCTTCAGACCCAGTTCTACCTGGGGTTTTGTTGTTTTCGTTTTCTCGAAACGTTGGATGCTTCATTTACGGCTTCCAGGGAGCATAAAAACTAACTTACGTAAAATATATGCCTTGCCTGTCTGACTCTAGAATTCGGACATAAATCAATTAACTTGTGTCATTTCACATGACCTTTTATCTTGGGTACATCTATGCTGATTAACTTTAATGTTTCTGTCTGTACGTTAGTGATTACATAATATGCGGGTGTATAATAAATGTGTACTTTTCTTGTTTTCAAAAAATTGTCTATTATTGACTCCGATAATATCACTTATGTCCAGAGTCGACGATGTGTGAAGTGTGAATGTGTACTTTTATCATCTTAACTGCATAATGCATAATCTAATGTCTACATCATCAATGCATACATAAACTCGAGGCATGCATACAAAAGAGACAAAACTATGCAGGCATTTCTTTTTACGAACCGGAAGTCGCTGTAAATATCGCTCCAGATCAGGTTTTTGAGATATCATGTCATGTAAACTTGTTTCGTTTTTTCAGGTAAGTACCTAAGTAATTTTTGTTGTGCAATGTGTTTATAGGCACTCCATAATTTGTACAGTGTGCTGCCAAACAGGTCCAATGCACGGGTAGGTAGGACAGTTAATTATGCTTATGGTTGGTTATAATTGGAAAAATCTCATTGTCAGTTTAGCCGAAGACTAGGGACTGGGTTTCAGTTCCAGTACTACTCCCGCTATGCTCCTTTCCCACGAAAAACTGAATGCGTTTTGTTTTTAATGATGTATGTATATTAAAAAATGACACGGCTTCTTTTATTTGAATCATATTCTTTTTTATTTCGTGAGAAAAGTCAGGTACTTTTCCAGCAGGATTTATTATTTTAAGAAATTAAATATTTATTGCTTACATAAAAATTGTTTTGAATATGATTACCTGTATAGGCACGTAGTAAAGAGTACATATAGACCTAGGTCACGAAGCAGCAGGTACCTGGCATTCACTTGTACATTTATATTTAAATACCACGTTTTCCTTAAACGTAGTGATTACCTTTTTTAAATTAAAAGAGAGTTGTGTCAGAGTAATTAGCTTCTAACTAATGGGTTGTCAATCACAGACTCACAATTATTGTTTGTCTTCATTACTCTCATATAAAACGAAATTAATTGATCAAAATTTTAAAATAGCAAAAACATGCGTATTATGTATCCTTCTGGAACATGAAGAACAATGACTAAGTCTAGCCCCTAACCTAAGATTTATTCGTTCCGTAAAAGTGGAAAATAAGGAACGGCGAGCGAAAATTATTACAGTCAAGAGATACTGATGCAAGTTATTAACTTGATGACTAATCTGGAATGGGATTTCGCTTTTTCAGGATGAAGTTGTAACCTCGAACTGGAGTTAAAAGGCATGACAAATCCATTTTTACATCTTCAGGACGGTCAGTTGTGTAGACGGTGTAATGGTAAAGTATGCGAGCAAGCATTATTTTCATTTGAGCGGTTGCATATTTGTAGCCTTAAATTAAACATTCTAATTAGACATTGTCGAACATTTGAATTCACTAACATTTAGCCACTCATGAGTACAAAAATAATACTCACCCAAGCAAATCCTCGGACCAGCAGAAAATGCTGTTCAATTAATTAATACAAAAAAACATTATGTAAATCTTTAAAAATAATTGACCTTTGAGTTAATTTTGAAAATGTGAGGAAATTACTTACGAATATATGCGTAAGGATGACGAGCTGCACAATTTTCAGGGGTGAAGCGAGACGGATCAAATTTACTCGGGATCCGGGAATATATCAGGGTTTCTGTGTGAGTCTGCTGGTGCAACAACACATGTGGTTCCGGCTGGGAGAATTATTCCATCTCCTGTTAATCCCAATTAAACAAACAGGTCAAGAATAACATGCTTTCCAAATTGTTCAACATGATTACTCAGGCACATACCCAAGTCCAGGCTTGCCTCAAGCTTTCTCCCGAAAACGTAACCAATTGGATAAATCCGGAGACTCTCCTTTATGCATTGCTCAATGTACTTAAGATCTGATAGAGAAGCCATAGTGAAGTTTCCGTCGGGACACCTTGATGAATCATTTAGGATCTCATCCACCTCTAAAAATACAAACAAATTAAATTACCTTGACGCAAAAAGTATTTTATAGTTAAGAATACTTCTTTTATTTAACTGACCCTTTTGGCACATTTCCTAGTCATGTCAAAAGTTACAAGATTACACGTGATTTAGTAAGTTACCAACACTAATTATATGCAAATTGCAATAATTAATCACAAATAAATTATAACTTCAACCTGGTGTTCCGGATTCACAGCCAACAACATAAGAGTGAACTGAAGTGCAGATGCTGAGGATGAACGAAAAAATCTTAGCTTGCATGTGACTTACATTATTCAAATTTTGCTCATGACGCGACGCATGTTTTCATGTAAAAATACACTACAGTGGATACGTAATAAAAGTACCGGAAGTTTCGTGTCCCTGTAACAAATTTCCGATCAAAATGTATTATAATTTGTCT
>JAHZNI010002988.1:0-24329 GCA_027744415.1 Seira ritae
ATCTTGCTTGATACTCGCCTTACTACATACATGCCCCCTTAAATCGCTGTATTGACAAACCACAGTTCTGTCAGATATGTGGTCACTGGTCACATGCCAACTTTTTATCTTTACATCTGTATCATAAAATATGATCATTCATTCCACCCTCACTCTTCATCGCCGATGATGATGATGTACCCATGTACCACAGTACCACCCTTCCATACATTGTGGGCTCGTAAGGCTACTTTCTCTCCGCTACCGCTCCGCTTTGCTGAGATCATGAAGATTTCAATTTGACGACAGAAGTTTGCATGACTACCCTGAATTAACGTCACTTTTTATGATTGGGTGGGGTGAAAACAAGACATGAGATAAAAAGGTACATATTCTGAAATGACAAGAAAAGTACAGCCCCTTACCCTTCTTCTGGCGCCATCACATCATTCCAAAGACAGAGGACAAAGGACAAATCAAACAACGTTTTTACTCAATTTTTGTTAGCTCATCACATAGCCGACCCACAAGATTCACTTTAACAATTGGAAAACACGTAAAATTTTAATCAATTACTGGCACAGCACTTCACCATTGTATTATGACTTGTCAAAGTATTATCTTTAGATTGAGCAATCATATCTCCAAATTTAATAATTTTGAGGGGCAAATAGCATCCATTACAACCTTTTAGCACGCTATTGTAAAGTAAATTAGTTGGGAATTGTAGGAAAACACCTAATGGGTTTCGAGATGATGACATTGATTATTGCAATGGGAAATTTTATATTTCAGACAACCGCCAACGAAGCCATCGGTAGCCAAACAGAAACGGACTTTCGTCTGTCTCAGTTTTCGTTCATTTCGTTAGTAAAATAAAGCGTGCAACTTGTAAAGTCTGAGCACTACCTGCACTTTGCACTTGTGTTGTATATTCATCATCAAATAGGTATGTGGAGAAAGTAAGTAGCACTAAGCACCTTTTACCAGTTGTACATTTCATTATTTTAGAGCAGACTGGACATTGAGCTGGAATGGATCAAACTACGGATACCGCGGATCTGGATTTGTCAGAGACGGAGAAATATCTAAACAATGTTCTCGTTGAGTCTGGTGACGAATCGGACGGCGAGGTTGAGGAGGAAGCTCAGGATGCTTTGCTCGGGGGGATTCGGACTGGAATACGGACAATTACTAACACAGCCAGAGAGGCTTTGTCCACTTGCAAAAATAAAATTGGTGAGTGAGTACAAAGAAAATGATCGTGTGTTCGTATTAATTGTGTATTACGTACCTCGTCATGCCTGTACCCTCTACTTGCGTGACAACTTTGATGGACAATGTGTTATTCGCATGCAAATAATTTTAAATGCCAAATTTTCACAATTCAGAATTAGACAGATCCGTGGAAGACATTGAGAATTCTACTTTGAAACTACTAAAGCTGGAGAAATCGTTCTTGAAAACGGCAACGATCGTGTCCGATGTAATCGATGACTTGGTGTCAGACTTCGTTGAAGAGAATGAAGGTCCCAACAGTTCGAATGAAAATGTTCTCACATCCTCCGATTCCACCATTCCATTTGATAAGAACGGGGCAGGGGATGTGACCATTGCACAAGCAGAGCGATGCGAACCCTACGTATTTAGATTGACCCCCGTCAATTTAAATGCTGTTACAAAGTTCAGGGCAAAGCTGACAAACGTAAGGAAGAAATCTTAAGACTGGAAAATGAAATGATGTAGTCGAACAAATGTCCATTTTATTTGTGAAAATAGGAATTGCACAAGAGAATGGACGAGTACAAAAATACTCTGACCGATTCTCGCTTGAAAGCTGACAAAAAGTTTGTGGCTTTACTGGACCAAGTAAAATTGGGGCGAAGAGGTACATACATCGTTACATTACATTTTTTTATGTAACCGCAAGTGAAAAACATAAAAGTATAGAGGAAATTACCTATCTTTATTTCTGGGAAGATGCTGAAAGTTCTCCAAATTATGGAACCGAAGGTGATTGCAATTATGAAAAACAGAAAACCGAAGATGTTGAAGAAATGAAATGCAATGGATCTTCCGAAGCTGATTTAGCATCATTCTTGGCAAGCATCCCGTATTCTGCAGAAGAGCTCCTCAAACATAAGTACAAGCCATACAAAGAAGAAAACGATATGGATGACTCCGTTCTCCCTTCGGTCGACCCTATCACAAAAGAACTTATTCTGGTCCCGGTGAAAAACAAATTCTGCAATCACGTCTTCGACAGGGACTCGATTTTCAGTTATATTGCATGCAATCCGGAGGCGAGGTTTGTACAAGTTAAAATTCATTATTCTATGAAAATGTACACAATTCAATTTAATGCCCACCCATACGCATACTTCAGGTGCCCCGTTCACATGTGCAGCAACAAACAAACGCTGCAAGAATGGCACTTTGTCACCAGTTCTGCATTGACCGCTCGAATTCAACGGAAGAACAAGCTATGAGTGATGTTGGAAATAAAACTCCTTCCGCAAAACAGTCCTGCTTTAATTGAAATACCTTCGTAATCTTTGAATAACTGTTGCAACTGGTCGCAACATCGAATTGATCATATCTGATAATGTTGACTATTTGGGGTCATATGAGACGGATTTGTGATCAAATCAAGCTTATTATGTTACTCGATAATTTAATATTAAATTAAATACACAGGCATATATACTCTCCTCTTTATAAAATTAAAGTGATTAGGACTTTTTACTCATGCTCCATTAACTCCAAATATGACAACCATTTCCATTATCAAAATATCATGATTACATTATATGATGATTGATGTTGCAAAAATATCTGTCGCATGTCGTCAGTCAAGACTCAACTCAAGACTGTCAAGATGCAACGACGACACATGCACATTACCTTACATGCTGAGTTTTCAAGATAAACGTTTGAATCGTAAAAGCAACTTTTCAAGACTCACGAGGGGAATAGGAATATCATTATCTCTCTAGATGCCGCATGCCGCGCACACGCTCAAATCAATAACATGGGTCGTTCCTGGTCCTTGAGCAGAATAATTGTTGCAGAATTAAATTCGGTAGTTGTAATTCAAGAATAAACTTAAATAAACTATAGTTTCTTTGAAACCCCACGAATCGTACGTGAATCTTAATCTTGATCTGTTAACTATTTTTAAAGTTTGAAATTAGGAGTTTATGAGCTAGCGTCAGCTTGCTAGAAAGGTGAATATTTTTTCTGGTAATAGTAATAGATTTTCCCTAACCCAACCATTATCATCTTTATTATAAAATTGATGCGAAAAGAATTTACAGAAATACTAATACAGTGTATTGTATTGATATTAATATAGACTATACATTCATTTGTTTTCTATATAGCTCTTTTAGAAATTAAAATGAACCGGTATAATCGGAGTAAGCCATACGATAAGTCGGACGAAGATTTATTGCCATCCAGAAGAACGCGTAGTAGAGTAGTCAAGCGAGTCAAGCCCCGTGAATTTGAGAGCAGTAACGGATCTGGATCTTGCATACAACAATCCCAACCTGTGAAAAAGGCATCACGAAAAAGAAGCCGAAGTGGATCAGATTCATCTTCACCAGAAGTTATTGCGGACATTTATCGTGGCGTTACGGGCAGAAATGATAATCGCGTGAACCGAAAAGGTACGAACAGTTCAAATGTTTCAATGAAAATATAAAGCTCTTTATTTTTCAGCAATAAACTGGTTTTAAAATTACTGATCTTGTGTATGTGTATATATATAGTTAATCGTTCTCCGGTTCTGGCGTCACCGGAAGAAGCTTCGGATGATTTCGAAGCTACGGAGACCGTGACCAATGAGGCAAACCAATTAAGCTCAAATCGTAAAAGTAAAATGCGAAAACTTGATGAAACTGCTAAATCACGAGACAGTGACGATGATTATTTTGCTGACTTGTTCGTTGCATGCAAGAAGTCATCAGAGAGAAGGGATGCAGCGTCACAGACGGACGCCTTGGATAAAGCTCGAGGCAAAGGCTCTAAAGTTTTCTGTTCTCAATCAACTCAAGTCTCGGTGGATGATTTCCTTGTCACGGAAACTCAGGTGTCCGAAAATTCAGGGGAAGACGAAGGCTGTCATAATGGTAAAGATGATGACCAGAATGATGAAAATGAAGGAAACAAAGCTGATGATGAGGAAGACGAAGGAGACTCCGGACTCAGTGAAATAGATAAAAGTGATAGTCGGTGTTGTATTGTTTGAAAAAATTTCTCGTTATACGATTTTGTTGTTGTGAATGCATTTTGCGTTGAAATGAGCATGAATCAAATCTTTTTTATAATTTTAAACAGTTTGTCAGCAATGGACATAAAATGTTAGTAATCGTTAATGTTGATGTGTTGTCAATAAAGAAAAACGTGAATTATAAAACTACGCATTTATTTACTAACACTTGTTTTATTTTTAATTTGACGATAATGTACATAATCTTTAGTCATAACTTATATTTCTCTCAAATTGACATGAAACTTCAGATGACTACAGTTTCCTTTTAACTGAAGCTAAAAATTAAGGTTGGGTAATTCCACGCTCATATTTTCTCCAAATCCTCACGCTTAATTTTATGAAAAACTTACTCCGTGATGATAAATTAACCTTGGAAGGTGGCAGTGAAATCTTGTACAATTTTCTTTAACTTAGCATCAGTTTCGTCTGAGAGTTTTCCTTCGGAAGCAATGCTCTTAAGAACGTCTTGGTGAGATGCCCTAAAATATAAAGGATATTCAGCCTGTCATTAGTATCGTCATTTGGAAATTCATAAATATTGGTCTCAAAACTGGTTGCTGAACTTACTTAACATGCTCCAAGAATTGCTTTTCGAAGGAAGTGATCTTAGTGGGGTCCAACTTATCAAGATGTCCTCGGACACCGCAGTAGATGACGACGACCTGCTCTTCAATGGCCATTGGAACTGAAATACAAACCTCAAAACTTGAAAATCTTGATCTTAAATTGAATAAATACAAATGACAATGAGTTTTTGCTCACCGTATTGCCCTTGCTTCAACAATTCAGTAAGACGAACGCCTCTGTTTAGCAGCTGTTGTGTTGACGCATCCAAATCGGAACCGAACTGCGCAAAGGCTGCTACTTCACGATATTGAGCCAACTCCAACTTCATGGAACCAGCTACTTGTTTCATGGCCCTTGTCTGAGCAGCAGATCCTACTCTTGAGACAGACAATCCTACGTTGATGGCAGGTCGAATACCCTGGAATATGAAAATACACAATAATACCGATGAGTCAACTATAAAATCGTAACAAAACCAAAAGAAAAATAATAAACACAAAATGCGAAACGTAATTTCGGTTATCGTAATCACTTAAAGAGTCAAAAGCTGAAGCAAAATGATAATGCTATCTTACCTGACGATAAGCGACGGCCTGTTTGGATAAATCGTCGTAGATAATCAAAGCGTGTTTACCATTGTCACGGAAGTGTTCTCCCATGGCACATCCAGAGTACGGAGCCAAGTACTGCAATGGTGCGGCGTCAGAAGCAGTAGCTGAGACGACGATGGTGTACTTCATAGCGTCTAAATTAAAGGAAATTATAAGTAGTTTTCAACCAAATCAACTTATTAGTTATTAAATTATATATGACTATAGAGAAGCGGATTTTACCAGCATCGGTGAGCCTTTTGACGATTTGGGCCACAGTAGATCTCTTCTGACCGATGGCGACGTAGATACAGTAGAGTTTCTTCTTGTCGTCACCGGCATCATTGAACCTCTTTTGGTTAATGATAGTATCGATTGCAACGGCGGTCTTTCCAGTCTGACGATCCCCAATAATCAACTCTCGCTGACCTCGACCAATAGGTACCAAAGAGTCTACGGCCTTAATACCAGTTTGCATAGGCTCTCGTACAGACAAACGTGGAATGATACCTATTTAAACACAGGAACATTAATTACATTAAATTATAATGAAACCATTGAATCCATCCATTATTCAAATCCATTGAAAAGAAAACAAGTAGTTATTCAAGTATAAAAACTTACCAGGGGCCTTTACACCCACACGATTCCTTTTCGCAGATTTAAACGCTCCTTTTCCATCAATGGGGTTACCGAGGGCATCTACGACACGTCCCAAAAGCTCATCTCCAATTGGAACGTCGACGATGGCTCCAGTTCTTTTCACGATATCTCCCTCCTTGATTAATTTATCGTTACCGAATACTACAACACCGACATTGTCGGGCTCCAAGTTAAGAGCCATACCCTAAAAGTTTTAAAAACATTCTGTGAATAAGACAAGATATGAAAGCTCCCAATGATGGGGGATGAATTCTTAATAAGTCACCTTCAGACCGGAGCTGAATTCAACCATCTCCTCCGCCTGAATGTTTTTCAATCCATAGACACGAGCGATACCGTCACCAATACTCAATACACGACCAGTCTCCTCCAAATCGGCCTTCGGAGCTGCACCCAAAATTCTTTCCTCCAAAATGGAAGAGATTTCTGCCGACTGGAAGGCAGCTGGAGAGGAATGGATCCATGCTTTCTACAAACGAACACAAGATAAGCATCCTTTAGTAAATAGCTTGAAACAATTAATAATAAAGCTTATGTCCACTGAATTAAATAATTACAAAACATGAATAACTGAACGCCAGCAAAAAGCCTCTTCAATTTTTAACTTAACATAAGCCGCTTACCCTATAAATGAGCACTGATCTAACAGCGTAATATTAATATTAATTAGTGTTTTAAAGTGCATTTAACTTATCATAGTTAACTTACGGCAGGTTGGATGGTCTTAGCTCCGAGCCGAGCTAACCCGGCGGACATTCGCGACATGCAAAACGCCATTTTTGCTTTCTAAATCAACAACAAATCAATACGACCTGAATTAAATACTTCCCAATCAGCTACCAAAGTTAAACTATTTCGAAACTATTATTATTTTTCGTAGAATATTTTTAATTCTTCAGCACCACTCACAAGGGATGGTAGCAGGAGAAGATGGAGGAATCAGCTTTGAACAAAAATCTCAATGTGGAATTTGAACATGGAAGGATGTATCGTTCAAGTTATACATAAAACATGCACAGTATACTTTTTAAATATTGCTGCTGCGGCAAGTTCTATAATATGAACAGGTTATATAGCCCATCTGTTTATATGCTATATGTATAAAAATTTGTATGTATTCTTTCTTATTGGGCGTATATCACCATCTGAGCCTGAGCTATGCTGGCTATTAGCGAGCTTTATGTTTGAAAATTTTGTGCTACTACACTTGCTTTTACTCTTGGCAACATCATCATCTTGGCTGTGCGCCCGCAACAAGGAAACTCCAGCCAAAATATATTGCAGTGTAGTACAGTACTATACATGCACTTGCTTTTTTATGGGGCAGGATAGGAGTCTCAGCCGGCTCGTTGGATTTCGGCTCATTTACCGGCAAGGCACTCGGCACATGACTACAAAACTACTGGGCAAAAAAGACCTCTTCATTGCCACCTTTTGGAAAATGCTTGGAATTGCATTGAAAATTGAAATTGCATTTTTATGAGATGAACAAAGAGGAGCATGCATGAAGCTTTTTAAGTATCATCGAATCATCATCATCATTATCATCACCCACCAAAGTAAGACTTTGATAATTTTCGTGCAATATGGAAATCGGTTCGGTTCAAGATGTAGTAATTTATTCTATTTCAATAAATGGAGTCATGAAAATGAAAATAGGTGCACAGTTAAACAGAATTACTAAATAAGTAATGGCTTTCCAACCGCTGGAAGAGTGAAGTATACGAATAAATATTAAGTCAAGCTTTTATATCTATGTATTTATTATCTTAATTTATTCAGTAAACTGGTCGATCCATTACAATTTTTTATTACATTACCCACGTATAATACAAGTAGTAATATGTACTCACATGAATACAGATACTTTTTCTTACAATTACAATTCCTTTAAAGATATTTGTGTGTAGTCCCTTGCTAGCAAATTATATTTACGGTAAGCTGTTAGTAAACCCTTTGTAGGTAAATTTAAAACTTAGAAATTAGTCAAAATAGTTCCAACTACATAAAATAGGTAAGAGCTTGATAAATATTTCTTTGCTTCGCGGAGTAGACAAACTAATTCACTTTTCAAGCCCAGTACATATATTTAAATCATGCATGGTATTCAGTATAAGTACTAAGTACAGTTTACCTATTACTTAAGCTGACTGATCATAACTAAAAATATCAATATCATTATCTTTAGCAGTATAACTGTAGCTTTCATTTTTAGTTATTATTGTGGTGCTTAAGTTTACTACTTAACTAGTCATAATCGACTGGGTTGAATTTTCATAATGCTGATGGTTTTTAATCATGTTTCGAGAGAGATCCCTAAGATTCTTGACCTGCAATTTGAGGTAAGGCTTGTCAAAGATCTTATCATGTAATGATCTCGGTTAGCACCTTTTTATTACAAACAAGTCAAACGGCTACGTGCTAAATATATGCTATATGTATATTTATCTTTAAACGAAAACTGAAGCCCATCGAATTCGGATCACTTATTTAAGAATATGTAATACGTATTTCCGCTTTCACGTTGATTTAGAGAAAAGGATTCATGAATATTCTAATGTTGATTTTGATTTCATGACATGTATTAATTGAACACAGTGTTAGTAAATTACAGCTTTACTATCAATGGTTTGACATTGAAGTTTTTAAAGATATATTTTTGGTTAGTTAAGATCGTGTGTAACACTCTGTCTGTACTGTACTTTATACTCTGTACTTACATGTTACGATTGTATCTGATTCTGTGCACTTCGAAGACTATTTTGCCCGTTTCGATTGTTTTAACTAACCGACTGCCATTTTTGATATGTTGAAGTATTACAGAAACGATTTAATTAAGGGTTTGAAAACATGGGTGAAATAAATTTTTTAATACCTCAGATCGTATCATACCTTAGAGCAGACGTCAGTAAATAAGTAATGATACAGGGTTTGATTGTTTGAACACTTATTTTAACCTTTAAATCTGTTTACTATTACTATTACTTATTAATACATGCATTTTGATAACATGGAATATGGAATCTTTCATTAGGAACGTTAACTTTTCCAAAAGAAATAATACTACATGCGGTAATTGAACATTCTTATCAAAGGAATACTGTTTTCTCGCAGGTACACATTTGACATGACCCAAATAGGTATTTTTATATTTTTTAAACTCAAGTAATTAGGTATTTAATACGATTTTATGCTTTTGTCTCATCTTGTGGGTTAGCAACGTAGCTGCATAATCAATTATGGATTCAAGCTGGAAAAGCATAAAATTGATAAGTAATTTCAATTTAAATTGAAAGGTTGTGAATAAACCTCAAAATCAATGCAATAATTCATATTTTTTATCCCTATAATATAGATGCATGCAAAATACATATGTATGCGATTTAATTACAAAGTTTTCGCCTGACCTATTTGGTCATCCATAAAGGGCATGCATGCGTATGCATTGGATTTGCGCTTGACAAATCTCAATATTTTGAAGGAATTCATTAATAAATATAATCTGCTTATTCTGTATCCCTTTCTTCCACTATTTACTATTTCAAACGTTCCTGTGTGCTAATTATCATGTCGTAATTAAGTACATAATTACATAATTGTTATGTATAAAGTTTTGGTGATTTTGTACACCTAAAGTTAGACTTAAGGCACAGCAGCCCTAAGATTTAAACCTGCTGAATACATTTTACAAGTTCACAAGGGAAATTGGTAAATATTGCCGAATTTAAATCATAATATTAAAACAAAACAAATTTTCCAGATGACTGCATTGTCAAATTATTTTGCTACCATCAAGTTCAACGCAGTTTTAAAAATTTATTGATTACACATATTAATTACAGTAAACTATAAATACTATATTTTGTTTCTTTGAAGGAAAAAATTCTTATATAAAATTAAACCTGACCGATATGATAAAGTATCGAATAGCTAATCTGCCTAGCATGTTCCTTAAAACATGCACATCATTGATCATGCCCTCCATCAATTATCGTAACACTTTATAAGTAGTGTTAGTTGAAGAAAGGTTTAAAAATCGTTATCTGCATCTGCACAGCATTCGTTTCATGGTTGAGAATGTAGAAAGTATGAGACAAACTGTATTAATTAGTATTTATAACTTAATTAGCATTACAATTATAACAATTAATCCAGTAGAGATGTTAATTCAAGATTTGTTCACCATTTGTTGATTCACGATATGTGGCTATTTAGTGTGTGTGTATGTGTATTGTGTATCAAGGTTTACGGTTTACATCTAGTTGCACTATTTTCTCCAGCAAATCAAAGCGATTTCTCACTACATACAAGTTTTAGGAAGATATAAGGTTATGACTTGTCTATCAATTAATTACTTCGTAGCAAATTATGTTTTCAAAGTAGAGCTTGTCATGTTTAAATTAAATAGACTTTAATGTTTTACTTGAGCCTTCTTAAATTACTCATGATAATAATATAATAATATCTTATGTAAACACTTTTCGATACAATCCAACTTTTCCCAATGGTCTAATTTAAATGTTAGTAAATTATGTTCATATTCATCTGTGGTAAAAGAATTTCAATTTATTAAAATTATGATAAATCTTTTGATATTTCCTGACAACTATACTACCATCTATTTATGCGAACCAAGGGTAATGCCTTCACATCTCTCAACGATTTATGCAGCCCTCAGTAAAAATTGCCTTAGGTTGTACCTGGAGAGAATGTAGCGACAAAAGGAGTATTTTTGCTTGGTGCACTGCAAAAATCCTTCATATAAAGCTACGGTTTGATATAGTGCTATATCATAGCTGGGGGTATATGTATGTAAGCCTTCACCAGCAAGCAATCATCAACATCTACAAAACCCAAGTACGTCCCGGTCCCGATCCGCGATTAAATATTTCGGTCCTCTTCCTTTGTCTCAGAGGTTTTTCAACGCTTTCTTAACAAATTGGTAAGCGAAAAATGCTATTGTTTTGCCACAATATTTTAAAGAATTTTTTACTGATCATGATCATACACTAATTTGAAAAATTAGTTTGCCTCATGAAATCATTTGCTGTTGACAAAGAGTTTGGGAAAGTGGATAGAGGAAAAGTAGAACGGGTTTCTTGTTTCTTCAGAATACTTGTCATCAATCTGTCGGAGTTGATCTCCATCCCGTTAACCTGAACAGCCACATTATGGCTACGCTCATACTGAACAGGGGTTTGTTTGCATGAAGCTTCGTTATCACAAACATTTTCTTTGGAAGAAGAGGAGAAAATATTTTCTCGTTTGGGGCGAATTGCATTGCTGTCCTTTCCCTTTCGTAAAGGTGCTTTCAAAATTTCAAAGATGTCCACATCTTTTACTAGAGCAATCAAGGAAGAGGCGAGCACGAGCAGGAGCATTGAGTTTTGATACGAAAGGGTCGACGTCCGGGTTTGATGAACGCTTGCTGCGGCAGACGTGCTCTGTCCCCATCTTTCCTTCTCGCAATTACCGGGCACTGGAATAAAGTCAACAAAATGTATGAAGCTGAACAATGCACTGAATTTAGCTGACATTTCGAAGCTTTCGAACAGAATTCATAGCTAAAGCTTACACGGAGAAGTACCCGTTGTTATCACCGGCATAAACTCATTCCAAAAGGCACATGTATGTGCCCTAGGACCTTTGCCAGTTCCACGTTTCTCGGAATGGAGAATGAAGTAGTTTGGTTGCGCCTTCGTGTACATCGGCCATTCCTCATTCGAACCATCTTCGATAGGTCGCCTTCACAGCATAGCATAGTTTTTGAAGCATTATCAAAAAAAAACATCACGGTTAAAACCAGTTTTTATTATGTGTGAGGATATGTAGTTTTCAAGTTGAATTAATAAGGTTCAAATACAAGTCGAGTTGATAAATCTTTTGATTTTACAAGTCCTTTAATTCATGCTAAATGGAGTAAGGACCATAATAATTTCTAGAAGAACCAGTCGTTTCATGCACATGTAATGTAGGCGGATCATGCAGATGGATACATAATAATATTTAAACTAAAGGTCAGGACAAAATGTGTTGACATTCATTCATGCTAAAGTGCAACGGAACTGAGGACAAAGGACAAATTGTGCATGCAACATCAATAATCGCTATCATCCACAATCGCTAATTCAATTTTTTATACAAATCATGCGGTTCAATAAAAGGAAACAAGTCGGGAAGACGCGACGTAGCAGCGGAGTTCGTACTTTAAACATTCATTTCGGGCTTTACTTCTGGGGCTAATTGAAAGGTAAAAGTCACGTTGTGTTAGAAGAGAGATGCTTTTAAAGTCCAAACTTTTGGACTGAAACTTTCTCGCAAGAAATGGAAAAGGTCAACCTCATTTCTGCGTTTTTTATTTAGCTTTATTAAATCGTTCGATCGTGCAAAGAGCGTGGATGTTAGTAGAAAAACAAAAGGCTATAAAACAATTGAACTCAACCAAACCAAAGGAAGAGAGCTGTTGATGAAAACTTTGTGGCAGTGGCTGTCCGTGTCCGCAGTTTTTAAGAGAAAAAACATCCCCTTTAATACAGTTGCATCGAAGGATAAAAAGCAGACACGCAGACAAGAAAACCAAGAGCACATGTGAAAAGTATATTTTAGATGAAGATATCGCAAAATAAACGAAAGAAAAGTTAGAGAAAAGAATCCGATTCATTGGTGGAAGAGTACATATATGAACAACGCTAGCAAAGCTCAATTTTTTTGTTTTTCTCTTTCTCCGAGTACTTTTTTCTTCTGTGCGTTAAACAAAGTTATGAATGTAGAGGAAATAATGCCTACCACAATTGATTAGGTGAGGAGGTGGTAACAACAACAGAATTTGAGACAGGTTGAGAGTAGAAGTAGGTTGCACAAGTGATTGGTAGTACCGAGAAGAAAGGGATACCAAAACCAATTGCAGTAAAAGTCGAGGTGGTTACCGTGCTCAGGTGCTTGTGAAGATTGATGGGCAAGGCGAACAGTAACAAGATACTACACACAGACATACATTTAGGTTTAAAATATCTATACAAGTATAAAAAGACGGAAACACATTCAAGGGTGAATCAAGGTGGATTGCGCACTAATAATAATCATTTCAGGATGGTACAAGGAAGCACATAATTATTGTGAGGTTTCGCACAGAAAACAATAAATTTCAACTAGTTGCGACAGTGTGGAAAAGTGGCTTTCTATGAAGCTACTGGATTAAAAAGTTTTTTTTTCTCTCGGAGACTTTCACTTTGAATAGAGTAGCAGTATTGATAAATTCTATAAACCTTCTTAATGAATTTGAGAACAAATTGCATTGGTTTGTTTTAATTGGCACACATTGGTTCCTCTTCGATGATTATTGCGACTGGGGAGAGTTTGGGGAGAAGTCATGCGAATGCAAATCTACTCCAACAGGTTTAGAGAAGCAGCTAAATACTCTCGATCCTCTACAATTACAAGGCATCTTTTAAGGGTTCAAATCATACTTTTTTATTCATGGCTGTAGGTTGAGGGAACGAGAATGAAAGCAGATTCGAAATTCTGTAGGGACACAAGCACTTTGTCTGTTCCTAGTCAAGTCACAATCACAATCAGTGGTATCATTCATTGCTGTTGGTCACCGATACAGGTCATTGAAACGAGCATTAGATTACAAAGTTACGGTATGCAACATTCTGGAGTCTCTAATCTATTAATTGTGTTGAACATTTAGTTTTAAGTACGGTATTATCAGTACTATTACATCCTATATCCTATCTAAAACGACTAAAATTACTTCATTAAAATACATAAACATGTAGCAGCAAGTCAATTCAAAAATGAATACAGAATGAGATGCAGAAAAGGATGTTGTTTTTTTTGTTGCAAGAGGTTGAATGAAAATAGTGAGCATTTTTTTGTCTTACCCGGTCTCCGCGAAAGTTGTGAAATATTTCATGATCCTCTTGCTGAGCTCTTTCTCAGCACGAGTGTGGCTAGTTCCATTAAGCGGCACCCCGAAAACATACTCGATTTCATCAGCGTGCATCACACCCATCCACTTTCCCCATGGGTTTACTGATGTCCGCTGTAATTGAAAGATTGAATTACTTCTCTTTCACCCTTATATCCTTGATAAATGTATTCACTCCTGGTTTTATCGTCTTTAGGGAGTTTGAGACACTTTAGAACGGAAATTAATCTAAAGTTGCTTTTATCTAGCCAAGTTTTCCACAACAAAAAACTACACGTGGTCAGGTCATATAGAATAGAATGTTTCCATTTTATACGTATGTACTACGTACATTCATCCTAACAATTCCTAACTCATTATTATCACGATCAAACATTTTCTCTTGCTTTGTCTGGTTTGGCTTGCCTTGGACTTTCAGAAGAAAAGAAAGAAAACTGAAGAAAAAACTGTGGAGAATTGTCAGCGGAAGAAAGTTAACGAACCTGAGTGAAGAAGTAATAGTAAACTGGGGCGTTGTGCGCTGCGTACATCTCAGCGAATTTGTTGGAAGGACAAATGAAGTAGTAGTCCCCAACAAGATCGGCAAACTTTTCCGTCACTTTGCAGGGATCGTTTGGGTCTTCCCAGTGGGTATACTACAAAAACAGAGTCGTTGGAAATCAAGCATGTAACAACCCTTAATAAACTTTATTTCTTAAATTATATCAGTGTTCTTCATCCTACTGGCTGCGTACGGTCACGCTCTTGCTTTCAAGACAAGAAATGAGCATAGAAATAATCATTTGTGTACAACGTTAGTTTACTTTTAAATACGAACCTGGAATCGAATCGCATCTCTTTGTACGGATGTTAGATTTCCATACACGTCATCAATTATAGACAGGAATGTCTCTCTCGGCAAGCAGTTTTCTCCGTCCTTCGTAAAGTATTTGATATAATCGTACAATATGAAATACGTTCCTTTAAATCAACAAAACAAAATGCATTTTTAAGTTTGATAGACTTTGTTGGAAAGCATAGAAGCGACAACTCTAAACTCTTTATTATCCGATTCGAGCATTAACGTCAATGGCATAGCGGCATGAAATAGATATCATGACGTTGATGATTTCAATATACTTGAAATCACGATGGGGTAAAGCGAGATATCTCTAATAAAACTTTCATTTGCGCTCAGTCAGTCAGAATAACTGCTTTCACTCATTGTCAGTCGTAATACCAAAAAGATGTGTTACTCTTTCCCCATCCCGATGCTAAAATGACGCAGAACAAAATCATATAAGGATAACGTTTGCAAAAACCTTCAAAAATTGCTGGATGGCAGCCGTAATAGCCATCATTATCACATCAAAACTGAAATATCAAAAGTTTATTCCTTTTAAAATAAAAATGATTGACAAACCTGACTAAAAACGAAAACAATGAATTATTTGATGTTCTGTATAATGTTCCTCTTGGCCTGTAAATAAAGGATATTTTCATTGTAAAGTGCTTTTGGTTTATTTTCCCGTTAAATGATTTTACGTAATATCTGCACTCTGTGCTGCATGCATTATTGTCAACTAACGTCATTTTAATAATCCTATCGTTATTTTTAGATCCATCGTGCGCATATTTAGCTCTTCTCCTACTACTAGAAATTCGTATGTGTTTGCAGTGTAGTAACTCGATGAATGCATGGCGAAACCACATTTCATATCGTTTGTCGACCAGTCGTTCAGGTTTTAACAAAAAAGGATTCGTCGTTCGTAAATTCCAATCAATTTATAAAAAGGTTACGTTGCACGCTGTTTTTCATCCTGCGGTGGTTTACACTTGCGTGGCTTTGCATTTTGGTCGAAGTTGGAAGAATTTAAGTACGTGTCAGAGGGACAGATGACTTTCCCTGTATCTTAAAAGGAATCTTTGTCTTTCACGAGCTCCTTCCTTTCCCTACTACACATGTTGCGAGATATACATACCTTTCAATGACAATGTCGCTTAAGGATTTTGAAATGAGCTTACGATCGATAAAGAGCTTCAGGTGTTTTCATGTGCGTAAATGGAATCTTGAAAAATTCATATGAATTCATATTCATTATCGATGCTTATCTTTAAATTAAAGGCTTTTTCAATGACAGAATCAACGTTAAATAATTTATGCTTTAGAAGATTACATCAACTAATCCCATGAATCTATTCTTATCTATTCCATTACGTAGCTCCGCTATAAAATACTTTGGTATGCAATTACCGCTATAGAAAGCGCTTAGATTTGCAATCAAGCGTAACAACATTCAGAACATTGGTATGTATGTATGCATGTATTTCCCAATTTTACAGGGTACCGAAAAAAACGTAAATACCATGGATGGTTATCAACGCTCTATTATGTTGCATTCTATAGAAAAAACTACCTCTCGTTCCAAACCATCATTGAAGGGATACCAATCCTTTGCGTATCCAAAAATAAATACCAGACCGAAGACATATATTAAGCACTCGCTTGTTAGACTGGCTTTTTTCGTAAATGTTCTGTCAATACAAGATTGCAAGACGATTTAAAAATAGACAAAAATGAACCAGCCATCTTCTTCTGCCTTTTATCCAACGCGTAGCAGATCCTTATTTCGACCACAAATCGTAAGGATAAAGGGCTCTTGAGTATCAGACAGCAAAAGATTTCGTAACAATTACCTTGCATGTCACGTTCGAGATTTAAATTCTATCAATAGGTTGTTGCTCAATTCAGCTTTATTTTTCCTACTAATGAAGACAAATACTTCTGGAGCACAAAAATATCGAGGCAAATTGTCGTAATAAATAATCCGTTCCAGGTACTCTAGCTTGAACAGTCCCACTGAATGATTTCCTTATTTTCAGTGCAAATCAGAGCATTCGTTTTCCAAAAGTTTTGACCATGTCACCTACTCGTCCAGCTTCTGTCCGGCTAACAGCTTAGAAAACAATAATGATTGAAAATATATCTACATTCGTTTGCGTTTTCTTACCTTCGTTGAGATTGGAGCCCATTAAAAGTGGAGCCTTCTTGAAGTTGCCTTCCTTGAGCATATCTAACGGATGTTTCGGAAGAAACTTTCCATCAATTGTGGGTGCAGAAGGGAAGTTCATGATAGGAGAGTAGCTCTCCCACTGCATCGCTGATATTCTTGCAGCTGGTAAATCCCGCAAGCACTGAAGAGTGTCTGCCTCCGTCTGAAAAGGTCATGAGAGTTTTCTTCTTGACTCATCAAAAGACTTTCATTTTTAAAAAGGTTTGCTTATTCAATTATTTTGGAGGAATTCCAGAGTGTTCCAGTTTTAATATAGTTCAAACTTTTTTCTCATCCTTTTCTTGATCTTTCAGTTAAATCTCTGTCCATGTCCATGCTTTGAAAAACATGGACATAAAAGAGCTTCACTTCACGGTTTTATTTTCTCTTCTCGGCCACAGTCGCTGCCCTTTATAATTCCATTCCCACAAAAAAGGTTACCACGTGTCAGTTTCTCTGAAATTTTTTCACAGTACCCAGGTTGTGTTGTGGTCTATGAATGTGAGGCTAAATTATCAACAGTGGTGAGGTGGATTAGGGAAACAATTTTCCTTTTTGCAACATGAGTTGAGCTCATCTTTATTTGGAATGCATGCCAGTAGAGCATGACAAGACGCAACAAAAGAAAGTTGAGAAATTTTGGGTGAAAAAGTTTTGCTTCTTGAGTTAATTACAAACCATCACTCTTTCCTTTGTCCTTTAGCTGTTTTGGTTGCGATTGCGGGCCTTGCTTCCCCTTCTACACCTACCATACCATATACAAAATTTGTATATTTTACTGTTTCGTCCTTATTTTACAGTCATGACCTATACAACTCGCGACGAAATGAGAATTCGGTTATAGAATACTGAATGAGGCAATAAGTAGTTTCGCTTAAGATACACATTCACAAAATACAACGTGCATGCTTGTGAGAAGGGATGAAATAGGATGGAATTCTTCGTGCCCGATTCCATTCTACCTTCTTAAAATACTTAACATTGTTTTAAGATTTTACAGTGGATACGAACTCAATTCTTTCATTGGCATTCTAAGTTTTACACATCTGATCCACGAACATTTCTACTTCTCTTCAAAATAGTGACGCTTTATGCCTATCGATCCACGTAATTCACAGAAGATGCCAAATTAGACAATTGTAACGTGGGTTCTTGGTTGTCAGAATAAGGCAGAATATTGCCAATAAAACCCCCATCTCCTTCCTAAATTATTATAAAACATTTGCGTTTTTGCTAACTCAAAATTTTAGGTTCTCGAACTTTGCTCTGAAACGATCCTTGAACATTTTATAATGATTAATAATGCAAAAAGAAAACATGTCCTTCTGAAATGACATTGGCGTCGTTACACAATGGTACAGTATCACCGTTACAAATGAAAACTGCAACGTATTCCTCTCCTCGCGATGAGGTACATATTATGTACTTTGCAAATAATCAAAGTCTCTGCAAACAAAAGAAGTTCTGAAGCTTTTCCATTTCTCTTTTCGCCTCTTGTCGACCAACCTCCCGAAAATACTTTAGTTCATATTTTGTCATCATTATTATTATCACTATCACCACCACCATCATTGTCGCCACAATTGTATTGTAGGTAGAGCTCTTTTCATGGTGGATGAGGACGAGGTGGCCTGTCTGTCTATTTGCTCATAGCTTAGGTAGGTAGTTTGTTTTCTGGGGATAACACAAGAATATGACGTTCTTTTGTTGTCTGGCTCTACGTCTACGTAGTAGAAAATGGCAAGGAGTAAATTGAATTAATTGTATTACCAAGAGATATCTAGCTTACTTCGTGGTGGCGTAAAATAACAACGTAAACCTAACGTGATTTGGCGGACCTGCTCTCATAAATCATTCGAGAATGATATAATGAACGTGCGATAGCATGCCACATTCTGATCATGGACAGCTTGTTTTCCTTTTCCAACAATTTTCTTTGCAAGAAAAAAAATGTGTCACATTTTGGTTTTCACCTCATTGATCAAGGGCTACTGGCTATGTACATATTGTGCAAAAAATGAAGTCGAAATAAATGCTGTGGTAATAATAGTTTGATGAAATGCACTTGCTCTTTATAGAGCCATGTTCTACAATAGACCCTTTTTGTTCGTACAATTTCATTTTTCATGTGCCCGATAGAGAAATTGGTTAGGTACACTTTGGTTTGCAGTACTTTCTAAATTGGCTCGTTTTCCCTTCGTCAAATATTATTTTTTCTGCGTAAAAAATCACTTTTTGCAAGAATCTCTTAAAAAAATAGACTCACCGCTTCCGTACAGTTGCAGTCATCAGCTAACTTTTTACCAATGGCTTTCGCTGTCGGAGCATCCATAATGCTCCATGGAGTGTTCAGTGTTCCACTCTCGATAATGCCTCGAGAGATGTATTCTCTGGAGTATGGGGAAAGCAGGTGGAATGACACTGAACCACCGCCAGCACTTTCTCCGAACAAAGTTATGGATTCCGGATCTCCACCAAATTTCACAGCGTTGTCTTTCACCCACTTCATCGCCATCACTTGGTCAAACAGCCCTTGATTTCCTGAAACACCAAAGATGCATTCAGAGTTTAAAATTCTCCACCAAACCCATTTTTATGCATGACCCCTCATCATTCCCATCAAATTCCAATTTATGTTGATGGAGGTTTCATTGAGATTTGAGATTTTCATGTGCTTTCTCCAGTTTCCCCAAAGATACAACCTACTAGTACCTAGGTTGCTCAAAAGTTTTAGTTCTACTTCATGAAATACCAAACAGCTGTGTAGGTCACGTCATATTGTCCATAGAATAAAGCTCATGGACAATCAAAACTTCTTTAGTTATGCTTTCCGTCAAATCCCTTTGTTCAGATAAAGGTGATGCTCCATGGGATACTGAGTGTAGTTTGTCTGTTCGGTTATTCTCGGCTGACCCTGAAATGACCCATACTTACAGCATTACTGGCAGCAGTGGTGTCGTTAACATGTCGTCCAGCAAAATATATGCATAAAAATAATTACATGTGTCATTTCCGTACTAGACTCTACGAAACCTTTATGCTGAGTTGGCTTTTTTCAAAGTAAATGGAAACCGAAAATTGATTTAATTTGACACTGCTGACGAGCTTTACTTTCACCTAGACGACCTTACCAATTGGCGGTGAGTGCATAAATGAATAAACTTGAAGCGACAATGACAATCACAATACTAAAAGCCTAATTTTATTGTACACGTCATCCATCTGAATATTCTTTACCCCGAGCCAATGGTCATCAGTAATTTTCTATCTAATAGGCAGCCGAGTGTCGAAGTCTGCACAAAAAATTGGCGCTCATTTCCCACTTTGTCTTTCCCACATTTCCCAAGTTGCTTCGACTTCTACTGATGAAAACTATGGGTTCAAGACATTTTCTTTACTATAATACGAAGCAATAAAATATTAATGGTCTAATTATAAAATGCTATTCATTAAATTGTGACTCTGAGATAATAATGGTATGATATGCTGTAACTAATATGATGCATTTATGAATGAGACTGAATGAGCAGAAAATCTTTCTTGGCCAAACCCACAGTTTTTGCTTCATTCGTGCAGAGTAAACGGAAAAGCATGTATTTTGAACGCGAGAAAAAGGGAAAGCTTTAATGAAGCTTTACGATAAAGGTTTGCTAAATCAGGTACAGTAATTCAGGTTTGAAATTTTTACTCTCTCGCTTCACTGGAATGAAAGTAGATGATGCCATCATTTAAAGGAAGCTTTCGTTATACATATGCATCCACTAGGTTTATAATATACTATAATGTATGCATTGCGTTTCTAAATGGTGATGGGATTTGGAACAACTCCTTTTTCTTTCAAGCGAAAAGTATAGGTAACTACATAAATACCTAATGCTTCATAGTATTTACGAAGACCTTGCTGGATGTAAAAGCATTCATTTGCACTTATTAAACTCGTTTTGTGAAGAAAAAGACCTGGTAATCATGATTCATTATGGCAGGAAATTGCTTTTCTTTTCCCATCCACACCCTTTGTAAAAGAAAATGTTAGGAAAATCTGCGGGCATTTTTATTTTCCTTGTTAATAATACCGCAAATGAAGCCAGCCAGTTTACCGATTCAGATCAGTGAAAGCATAACTTCTTTTGACGGCACATCACATTACACAAAAAAACGTTTCGTATAACTATATTGTACTTATTCGAGAATGTATATGATAAAATCCAACTTCCTTTGTTGGTTGCAGGCTAAATTAGATAATTAAGACGGAATAGATTATTCCCAACAATATCAACTCTTTTATTTTAGGGTGTGAATAAGAAAATTTGGGATGTGCTTATAAACATCCTCCTAGATTCCTTGATGTTTGCATTGCGTGATCGGAACAAGTTTGAGAAGAATAAATTTGGATTTTTTGCTGACTTTTTACGAAATATACATGCATACATACATACCTACATAATATAGGTAATGTTCACAAATTAGCATTTAGTCCTAGCCTAGAAGTTCTAAGGTCAAATTTTGTGTTTCTGCCAAACTGCGACTAAGACCGCCGGATTTCCATCAAAACAGTGATTCAGTTCGAATAATACTAAGGCCACAAACTAATCATCAATCAATAAAGGCAAATGGGCTACGTGGGCGGAGTGACATGACATGACACGTGATTTGCCCTTGATATTGAAAAGAGCATTATTAAGATTAAGTACAATATGTATTTATGTACATTTTACAAATGCCCAATTTTCTTCAAAATACTTCTGAAACTGTTGGTGCATTTATTTTCTGGGTCGAACTTTTCAAAATCAATCTGCCAAACCCGTCATAGTATTGGCAATACATATGGTTCCGAATATAATATATACATACTTTCTCTTTCCGATACCCACACCACGAAACCATGTTTTAGAAAATTTGGAAATTTACTGTTGGCAGATATAAGCAAAATATTCGACTTATTGATTTTTAAAGTTAAATATTTACCAAGTTTATGAAAGCGTTCAAAATATGTAATCCTAATCAAATTCCATGCTTCGTTTTCCTTGAAAATGGAAAGGGAGAGATAGAAATCGATCCGGGGTAAAGTTTCTGCAGGCTTAAATGAGACCATAAGATTGCAGCATGTATTTTTTGTCAATTTAATAATCCATAAGAACTCCACCCAAATCTCAATGCCAGCTATTAGCATCGAACTCCATTGAAGAAAAATATATGCATTCAATATTTTCTCTGTAGTTGTATTTTACCAAAACTAGTGATTTCAGATTCCACATGTTTGCTTTGTGATTGTGAATGAAAATCAGTGACTATGACATAAAAAGGAGGAAATCAACTCATCGTGCCTCATTACCACCACAGAGATTCTCTCATGCGATGCCATTCCCTCGAGCTAATCATGTTCTATTTATCTAAATATTTAACGAAACTGAGCTATTCAATTCAATTATTGCTATGTATGATTCCATGACTTTTCGTAAAAGCTTGAATGCAGGAACCGATACGTTGCTCCACTTTCTCCACCCATATTTTCCTCTTAAGTAAAGTTCATCTCAAATAAAAAATGGGTTAAATCTACGTACATATATGCCTGCCTGGCTCAACATCAAGTGAATTCATGTCAGGAGTTAAAAGTTTGTCCCAGATGAGTAGTTTACCTTTGTTTATTTACAAGGCGCTATCGCGGCCTATCTCTCCATTTGAAAGAAAATGCGCTTTCTCTCAGACTACAAATGTTCACGACAAAAGCTTGTGAATTTTTATTTTCTCTTGGCCTAAAGTGGCGAGGAAAGTGATAAAATCGAGAATGGACAAGGAAAAATTTGGGATTGTACAACTGTGTGCCATTTATTTCCTTTTACGATTCAAGACTCTCACTTTTCAAATAAATAAATTCATGCCTTTTAATCCCATTTTTGAATAGCTTCTATTCTGGTTTTAAGTGAAATTGTTCCTTCCACTTTCTAAAGTAACTCCTATAAAATAATCAAAGCATTTTTCCCCATTCCGTCAAATCAAATCAGGCAAATGCGAATTTGACATGACAGAATTTTACCTCACACAGTTAATAGTTAATTAAGGCGTAAAGGTGGTGCACAAGAAAAGAGAAATCAAACCAATTCTTACGGTCCACATTTAACTAATGTTTACTCATACTCCGATTTCCTTTTATTTTATTAACCATGCACGAATATGTGGTCGCGGTCCAAGCTATTTTCCGAGAAGCTAAAAATTTTTACTTCATACCTAACCATACAGTCACATGCGTGGTTCTGCACGAGTGAGAAGTAAACAGAACTGACATCAACGCATTAAATTATTCATAAAGCTTTTTACTCCACCTTTGAGTGTACTAGATACTACGATGGAAGGAAAAAACTATTCTCAAGAGATCCCTCCAAAAATCTGTCCCAGAATACTTAAGACACACGCAAACATATCTTCCCAAATCCTTTTTGCCTCTTTTATTCAATACGAAAATTGCTGTAATTTTCGCGGGTAAGGAGAATAATATAGGCAATTTCACTATGATTTCACTATCTCACTGGCATAATAAAGTTTGAATGTGCTTGGCTCTGTGCGGTTAGTCGTTCGCTGTATTGCATGAATGCTTCATTTATTTATTACTGTTGTACAATCTATGTATTAGATCCAGGATTTGCCTGTCTAGGCGCTTTACTGTTTTGCGGTTCTAGAGAAGTGTGGACTCGTCCTTCCATGTGAAGTTGTAATTTTTTAAGGGAAAAGAATATAATCTTATTTTAAGATAATCTTGCTATATTTAGCCCTTTTAAATCTTAAATGCGCCATCCCTATCCTAGTTCCATATAAAACTTTTTCTCGTTTTTCTACATTCATGGCAACTTTCAGGCGATATTTGCTATTTCCATCGAATGTAGAATTCAACCAACCCAACCACGTGCTAATATTATTCTTAGACCCTTCATAGTTCCGATTCAAGAGCCATTTTGGAAATGAAAAATATAGCTGACAGGGGCCACAATTAACTTTCAAA
Organism: Seira ritae; assembly: GCA_027744415.1. Lineage (NCBI taxonomy): Eukaryota > Metazoa > Arthropoda > Collembola > Entomobryomorpha > Entomobryidae > Seira > Seira ritae. The sequence goes on from JAHZNI010002988.1 coordinate 24,035, forward strand.
GAAAATTATGAGATGTAGATAAAGCATCAACTTGAAGAATTGTATGCTACTTACTTTCTCCCATATCTTTCTCTCTGTTGCGTTCTTTGGACCGAGATACGACTTTGAGAGGACGGGTCCTTGCTACTGCACTCAGTCTTTAGTCTATTCCGTTACGAAAGTTTTTTTTGACAAACTCAATACATTGTATAGTGTAGCCAAGTCTCAGAGAGAAAAGGAATTTCAAAATATTCACAAGATTCGTGAGGATGTGTCACGATTTCAGTAAAAGCTTTCAGGGAAAGAAATGATAAAG
>JAHZNI010002989.1:0-21634 GCA_027744415.1 Seira ritae
GTCACCCACCCGCGTTTCCTAGATATTTTCGCGTCCAGTTCCCAGATATCGTCTAGAAGCGACCTCACACGAAATACTGTTCTGAAGAAAGCAACACCGGGGAAGTTGCATCTTGTTGCGAAGCCTAAATCTCCATCAGATTCGTGGAGCATCTTGTCTATTCTTGTGTGATGGTTGGGACAATTCAAGACTTCCTCAAACATTTTCGAGATAATTTCTCCCTTGTCGTAGATTTCTGGCTGGGTGACAATCTCCCTCTGCAATCGCTGATTAGAGAAGCCATCCCTGTTCTGCATTAGAATGCGTGGGTGGGGGATGCTTCGGAATGGTCGGGATGCAGAGCGCCGGAAAATACGGGGTCCAGGAGCGGATGGCTCTTCTGTCGTTGAGCCGGATACTGAAGAAGAGGATGCTGAGATCGAATCTAGAACGCTATTTTCACCATTCTGGGGTGAAAGCTCATTAAGCCCGGATGGAAGGATTCCGGTGACAGGCGAGGAGGATGGAGAGGTACTTGACATGGTTGTTGTTGTACTCGATTCCAGCGGATGCTTGGGAACAAAGATGCGATTCTTAATGGAATTATTGGAAGTCGATGGGGTGGATAAAACAAGCGAGGTATATATCATAGATGGAATGGCTGCAGGAAGTATTTCGGCCAGCACAGCGAAATGGTCATATCTTTGCCATCCCGTGAGAACCTGGAGTGGATCAAATGCCAAAAAGCCCAATATAATTTTTTCTGGATTATGTCCAAACCCGTCTCATACTTTCTCATTCTCATCCTTTTTTCCATGAAATTTCACAATTTCTGTTTTTTCTCATTTTGGGTAAGAGCGTCAGAACAAAGTTTTTTTCTTTGACCTACCAAGCCACCTACGCCTTGACTCCACCTCGGCGACTCCCTCGTGATCACGTCAACCCACCTCTGGACATTGTCTGCGTGTCGAGAGGCTGGTGGAATTGACAGCCAACTGGCCAATGTTGGAGTCATTCAATTTCCGAATGGAAATCGAACGCAGCATGTCGTCCCAAATAATTGGAATTCTTCCCTGAAAAATAAAAGTTTTTTCCGAGAATAGCAATAATTTTATCCTTGAATGTCACCTTTTGAATTATTCGTGACTACATTATTAAAATATGTACCTTGGAGCGAACATACGTTGACACATCTATGACATGCTTGAGAAACAATTCGTCCCTGAAATCAGACGCAGCTGTGCAAAGCGAGCATGTTCGAAGGTTGTATACTTCATCACAACCGATGTGAACAAATTTGCTATTTTTATGCAATTCCAAAATCTGGAGAGAGAGAAAATATATAAATGAAGAAATATATTAACTATTAACATGCTTCTGGAAACTTTTCCAGTCATGACATGACGTGCCATATCCCGATTTCATCATTTCCACCATTTTCTACTTGACTGCTTACTTGATCAATCATTTGCTGAATTAGCACGAGCGTGCCACTCTTTGAAGGACAGAATGATTGGGGATCTCCCTCGACTTCCCTCAGATGCTTCCACTGTTCAGTTTTCAGCACGAACTGGAATAGGGAGGAAGAGTGAACGGTGAAAGCTCAAATTATCACGTAATTTCCTCACACATGCCGACGAGTTATTACTATGCTTATCATGCTTTCTATTATATCTAATTCAACCATTTATCGCTAATTATACTATTTATCAGAGGAAGAGTAAAATTATTATCTTACCTCAACATGACCAAATGTTATAATGCTTTCTATTATATCTAATTCAACCATTTATCGCTAATTATACTATTTATCAGAGGAAGAGTAAAATTATTATCTTACCTCAACATGACCAAATGTCTGGACTAGCGGAATCACCTCGAATCCCATTGTTCTTTCCGCAAAGTTGACAATTTCCTCGGCTTCTTCTTGGCTATAGCCTCCCTGCAATAGGGATATGTTCATGTTTTCTCCCCACGGAAATGTGTCTTCCCATTCGAGGAGGACACCGTTGATTCCAGCTCGTTTCGCCAGTCTCAAGACCTCAAAAATTATAACATAATAACATTAGACCCAATGGCATTGCATAATTTGAAGGCCAGCCAAGTCTCAGCCCATTCCATGCACTACTTTCCATTCTTCCTTTCTTTTTATACATTATTATCCATCATCATCTCCTTTGTTCATCATTCCATTCCATTCCCCTTCATCGAATTCCATGCTTCGATTATCAAATTCTTATATGTAATGAGATTCTAAAAATAATCCTAAAACATAGACTTACATCTTTGATATAGCTTATCTTTGGTGGCGCACCCTTCAGGTCAAGGTGGATGAGTCTGAAATTATTAATAATTCGAATTGAAAAATTATTATTCAACTTTGCAATGTGACGCTACGTTGATGTTCATTCATCTGAATCTATCAATTTTATAGCAAATAACAACAAATTTTCAAATTCACTTGCCTGCTATCTATTATCTGGGAAAAGTTACTCTTCTGCTCCAGTTCGCTCAGAGCAAGATGATGCCTTTCATAAGGATGATGAGACTGATGTCTAATCCTCTCCATCTGCTGCTGAGCACTTTCTTCGGAACTCTCAACATTGACACTATTTTCATTATTACTACTCGCCCTATTAGCACTGCTTCCCTGCTGCTGTTGCAGGACAGGATCGTCCTGATGGTGATAGTCGAGAAGCAGGGGGTCATCCTCATCGCCCCTATGCGGTGGTTGGCCATGTCCATTAGTGTAGTGCCTTCCAACTTCCTCCACTCGTCCTGGAAACCGGCCTCGAACAGGTCTCGGGCCCATTACGTACTGCTGTCTCCCATTCCCCCCATTATCGAACCCATATCTCACGAACCGCTCGCTAGTCCCATATCCCATGTTCGCACCTCCATCCGACACGAACGATACGGACGGAGATGGAGGCGTAGACTTGCCTCCATCCGGGTAGTAAAAGAATATTGAAGAGATGAGGACGGTGATCAAAGAGAAGAGGAAGCAGAATGTGAAAAAGAGTCGTGGCCGCTGGCTCTTTGTACACAGGCTTAAGTTCAACTCAGGCATGATGAATTATGATATGATGATCCCGAGTTTTTGCATTCAAAATTTTTTTTATATTATACAAACTTTTCTGAGGTAATCCCCAATTACTCCACTTTTTATCTTTATGCAAAAGTTTTTTTTCACACGAGAAAATCTTGTTCACAACCTTTCGTTCACGATCACGTTAATTGTAAAAATACACACGAGTTTTAGTTTTATATTAATTAATACTTTTTTCACTCGTCAACTTTCAACCCATTTTTAAAAGAATGTTCGTTCAATAAACTAAAAAAACTCTCGAGTTTACATACAATGTACTAAGAAGAACACACGTCCATCAACCATGTCTAATTTTTCCCCCTCTATTGTCCATCTCTAAAAATAAAACTGAATGAGTGATCGATCACCAGCGTTCACACCGGTGAAGTCAGGTCCGTTGTCCTCAGAGGAGTGCTTCACTTCATGCATTTTCTCGAATTGAATTAGTCATAGTCAGGTTTTCACAGTGCTATATGATTGCTATTGCTTATATTGCATCCACTCCAATCCATTTTCATTGTTTTTTTACTCTTCTCCCTATAATGAAGTAACGCTAATAAAATGTGCACACTCCTTTTTTATCTCTTCATCATTATTTTTTCCACAGACAGAGGAGCTGAAGAGAATAACTTTTTTTTTGGCTTGGTCTAGTGCTTGGAGGAGTTGAGAGTGGAGTGGAGTGAGTCGTCCAATAACAGGACTTGTGATTTCAATTAGCTTATGCGAATTTTCTTCTAGTTTTCCCTTATCTTATATTCCCACTGCAGAAGAATAAATATTTGATATGTAAAGTGCAGGAGCTGTGTTGCTAGATTCCCTCGTCGTTAGTACCGTACATTTACATTCCTTTTATCATCATTTGTATTATCACCCGGCTCGCCTCTGAACTGAACTGAATACGAATAATGTACGGTCCCTGTAGTATTATGGTAGTTCACTTGCAGTATCTCGTTATCTCCACTCAAGGATCTCTCGTTTCAGGAGAGAATTGATCGATAAGAAAAAGGTTAAAAAGTTAGTTAAAGTAATAATAAAGCACCTTTAGCGTCGCAGGAACAATTCACCGGGCTTTGTTTCTCTCAACTTTGCTTAACCTTATGACTTACATTTATGAAAGGGTGAAACTTTAATAATTTATTTTAATTTTCGTGTGGCTGGCTACACTATTTGCTTTTCTTCAGCATCCCAAAAAATTGTACCGTCAATTGCTTGCGGTTTTTTTCGCAGATAAATTCTCCCAGCTATTCGCAATGAATGAGGTTAGGAATTTTTTTCGCTAATCATTTAATTGTTCTGGGTAGACGCACACCATATAGAGATTTTTCAATGCTCTATCCTCAGGCTCAGGCTGATTGTGATTGAGAAGAATGAGAAGGGATGGGGTGCAATATTTCTCATTCAAATATTTCTTTTCTTTGCACACGTACAATTTATAATTTTTGGTGATGTTTTCCTCCTAAATTAAAATAAAATTCTTCTCTTGATGATGATGAGGGGCTGCAATGATGAATTGCAATGCAACGAATGCAGAAATAATGATGTCAGTTAAAAAAAAGAAATTGAGTTTTTCCTTTTTAGACACGTTTAGTATATTTTCCTCTTTGTCTTGTTGTCCTTATTGTTGTTGGTTTGTCGCTAATTTCGAAAAAAGAGAAGACGCCCCACAATACCGACGCTTTCTGATTAAACAGAATTGACGAGAGCGAGAGCAGGATTACGGCGGCGCGCGACGACGACGATAAGGTATGCAAGGGAAGGTCCTCCAAATCAAAGATCACGCGCACCTCAAGCGAGCAGAATGAAAACGAGAGGGCACAGAGGATGATTACTGGGACCTTGTGCTTGATTTTTCTGCAGCTCTTTGTGATTACGACTTGATGAGGATGAAAATAATACAAAAATATTTTTCCTTCTCCTTCCCAAACAATAAAAGAGTTCGTGACGTGACATCCACCAATAAATGTGACCAATGATGTACTTGCACTATTGAACTGTTCAAAAAGTAAATAAGCACTCCTTTATGAATATTAATATTTTTTTCTTTCTTGTAATCAGGAAAAATATCTACCTATCTTGAATTATTTTGGTAAAACAACCAAACCCACAAAATGAGCTTAGGTTTGAGTTGAGAAAAGAGAATCCCAAAAAAAGAAACAGGGGTTTGTCTGGCTTCGAAAATATGTATACTCGGCTAATTTAGTAGTTCTCCTTTGTTCAGGCTCTCTGCTTATGTCATGCAGGCAGGTAAGTAGACGATTCCGTCATTTTTTTATCCACTTATAAAACTTTCTATTTTCTTTGGTGTTGTTGAGTTGTTTGATGGTGATGATGGGGCTTTTCGATGGCTTCCTTCTTTGTGCAGTATTTCTTTTTTTGCTCAGAGAGTCTTTAGTCCCCCTGTCGGTTACAGAACAGAAAAAAAATTGTTGAGATTCCTCAAGCTTTTTTTGCTCGTTCGTGTGTATATTAGCAGGTGAAGGAGGAGGATCGATATCGATAAAAACATATAAATCAAGCTTTGATCACTTGATCAGCTAGAGTAACAACGTACAATCAATTTTGAATTGGCAGGTGAAGTCCCACCAAAACTGTTATTACGTACGAATGAATGATTGAAGATTGGATATTAGGGGATTTCTATGATTCTTTGCTCTTCAACGAGATTACTTACGATTGATTGTGGTGGGGTTGTTATTATTATTACTTCTTCGTCCAAGAAGCACGAAAAAGCGACTGACTTGACTTCAATGACTGACTGAATGCATTGCATTTGCACTGAATTGAATGATCGAATCTCGTCGATGCAATAGGTAATATAGGTATAATATGATGGGAATTGAATAGAGCGACGACTTTGGATTTTCTAGTATTTATTCAACATGAAAGAGGTCCCTCACATTTTTATCACACGACCAGACCAGTAAAAAAAGGATTGAGCATTGCCAAAAGAAAATATGACGAAAGCGAATAGAGAGTAAAAAATAGATGAGGATTTCTTACGTGTGTGTTGTATCGTATCCAATAAATGAGCCCGTAAGATTAGGAGAGATATGAATAAATTAATTTTTGTTCCTTCCTTTGATCTTCCTTTTTTCTATCACTTTTTTGGTCGCCAACAGGTAAAGCTTCGATCGAGTCAAGTGAGTTCATTTGATTTTTTTCTCCGCTCAGAAAAAAATTAAAATTTTACGACTGCTCACGTTTTAGAAGACACTGACAGAGCTTTAAATAGGTACTGTAGTCAATAGTCAACAAACAGGAAAGGTTGAATTTGATTTGGTTTGTTTGCAAATTACGACGTGAAACCGGAAAGACGTATTTTTTCCTTGTAGAGATGAGTTCGACTTTGCGACTTCTCAAAGAAAAGCAATGATCACAATACAAATCACTTTTGTATTTTTTTTCTTCTGCTGAGATGCGATTGCGATGTGCAAATAAGAGGGGATGCAGAGAAGGTGGTCCGTCACCACAAAGGAAACACGAGGGTTGTCAACAATTAAATGAAATGTGTTTTTAAGTTGATCACTGATTCCCCACGTGAGAAATCCTGTTCTTGCTGAGTTATACAGGCAATAGAGCAATTGTTGAGATTAACCACGCATAATCTTCAGATTCCTTTCAAAGAAGAGCAGCGCAGCAACTAACGCTGTTTCGATGAAAAAAGGAGGAAGATGATTTACGTGTTCGCTTCAGGATGATGACTTCAGTTCTATAGTACCAGTACCGCACCAAGAACCAAGCGATGATAATAATAGTCTCCCGTCCTCTTCAACAATGATTGTTATAAGGTGTTTAGTATTCCTTACATCTCACACTCTATCATAATAATTCGCAATAACAATCCTCATGAGATTTGGGGGCATGATATGAGGCTCATCATCGCGTATGTATCGTGTCCTTTCAAATCAGATCAAACCAAAAAATCACCGCCGTCTTTGCACAAGTGATGAATCGTGATGATGAGTATAATGATCTTGTAAAGTGGCAATAAAACTTGATAGCACTGCAATTATATTTCTCTTGATTTGAAAGTTTAATTACGAAGTCTGTAATTCAGGAATGAATTTTCTCACTCTGGTTTTCCTTTTTCCTCCTTTTGTTTGCTTAGCTTGAGAGAGCCCTTATAGCTTATGTCGTTAGATTAGATAAGCCAAGTGACACGGATTTACTAAGCACGCAGATATGCAGAGATGCAGTTTCGATGAATACGGTATAATGACAACCAAAACCAACCATAAAATATAAAACTCTCGTTTCCTTACATTCCACCAAAACGTTATCGGTCTCTCAGATCAATTTAATACAGATCACGTTTCTAATTGAACTTGGCAGATTTCCGATTTCACTGTTGTTATTGTTGTTACCCTTTTTTATTGCTTGACTTGATTTCGATTACTGATCATATCCTGATGCTGATCATTCATCTGATTCATCGCGGTTTAATTTTCTCTCACTTGCCAGCAAACAGCTCTTCGAAGTTCCGCACTTCAGAAATGAAGAATATTTTTATGCAGATATCAGATATCAAGTTTGTTATCGACGAAACAGGCTTCACGGCACGGCTTCGTTGCACAGATCAGTTTTAATTATAGCTTATTGTGTTCATTTTTTAGAATATCCTCCTCAGAAAATATTTCAAATTAGTAATTCGCATACAAATTAACAATGCGATAATATACTATAAAACTTTGTTCAAGAAAAGGTTAATGACTAAAACATATAGACAAAGTGTTACACGAGCATAGAGGGAAATTGAATATACTTACTATATTCTTTGTTGCTTATCATTTCACTACTGACCCGGTGAATAAGTGTTTTTTATTTGAGGAGGAACAAATGACTTGCTTTTGAAAAATACAATGTTAATTTCAACCTTTATTTTTCTGAGGAGTTCATCACTGTCCATATACGTATTTGTAGATGTTCATCGTAAATTTTATAACTGCACCGTACTTACTTACTATGAAGTAGAAAAAATGCAATCAATCGACGATCCTCAACCGCATCCTCATTTAAAAATGTATTTTTTTGCGTTCACAATTCACAGTGCGCAGCGCTGCGCTACACGTGCTTTATCCTGCAACAGAATCCCACCAAGAAAGCCAAGATTCACTTCTTCATGTAGGCCTTCCTCCTCACTTGAACAGCACCAGCATCTTCATCATGATGATCATCATGATGTTTTAGGTTGTATGTTTATGATGAGCTCTCGCCGCTGAGAAAGAAGAGCCGAGATTTGCGATTCGCAATTCACAACAACTGCAAAACTTCCAAACTAAACTTCTTCGTCTTCGACGTATTTATCATAAAGTTTTCCTTATCGATCAAAGTGAATTTTTACCAACCACTAATAATGCAGCAGCAACAAATCATCTCAATTCGATCTACTATCTTGCCGCTCTTTATTCCTCTCTGTACTCCCCCAAACTCTTCAGAACGATACGATTCGATACGCTCCTTTAAACTTTACAGTACTTCTTCTTTTTTGATTTCTCAGTCGCCGTCAGTCAGTGCAATCGAATCGCTTTGCAATGTAATTACACCTGAAGGAACATAATAAATTATAATGAATGTTGTTAAATCGTTTGCCAACAAAAGTTTATCTTCTCGTTTACACAGTAATTTTCCATTTTTTCTTGCTGCGCCGTAATATAAAAAAACCGTAGAAGTGCTCGTCGTTTATTTCTTCATCTTCCTCTGCAGCAGTCCTTTTCGCTACTAGCGAGGAATCCAAGGAAGGATCAAGGTATACACTCAAAGACCAAGACCAACAAACGCGAGCTCTTACTTTAGCTTCTAGAGCCACTAGCAATATTATAGTAAATTGCAAGGCAACATCATCATCATCATCCTTTTTTATTCCCCTTTTGTGCTGTAGCTGTAGTAGGTATTATAAGTACATACATACACTATAATAGTTCCCATCCAATCTACAATCTAGTCCACCATGTAATGCCTAGAACATAGCAAAAGCAATAGGGTTTCTTTCGGTAAGGTTACCTTGTATTATTTAAAAAACTTCACTTCACTCCGATTCTGTGTTTCGCTTTGCGTTTGCATGGTTCTTCTGAGTGTCTCTGAGCTTGAGCTGAGCCGATTGTGCTCAATAATGCCAACTCTTGCCTTGGCTTCTAAAACATGTACACTTATTGCTTGTAAAAGACTCCAGAAAATTCAATTCTTCTGTTTCGGTCTATCCTGTCGTCCGCTTTTCGCCTTTCCCCATTTTCTCAATGTATTTGTAGTGGTAGGTAGTAATGTGAAGTACTCGACTAACTAACAAGAAGAAAAGAGAGAAAAAACTGTTTCCTTTTTTTATTTCTCCGTGTCATGTCATGTAATGTGTGTCTATGTATGTATGTTTGCATGCATTTACTATTTCTTTCAATTCATGCTCCAGTGGTATACTACTCCATATCCGTCCGTACCATCCATTCCCGTTCCTTGCTTTTTTATGTCCATCCGAAAGAGAGAGGGAGAGTCTCCCTTGTTTACTCATTCTCCACCTATCGAGTTCGTTTTTTTTCTTGTTTTGCTTAGGGCAACAAAGCCTTATTTTATCCATAAACTCTCATCATGATTCTATGAAAATGCTGGATACATTTTTGTGAGGGGATTTATGCATTGTTTTACCGCTGTTACGTTATGTTACGCTATATCAACATGAAAAAAAAACTAGCCTGCCAAGCTAAAGCCAAACCACTCATGAAAAAAGCATCAATAATATTGCCATCATCATCAACACCACCACCACCGCCACCAAAATTCACTTTTTCTCCATTATGGAAGAAACGTCCTTAGCCAAAAGACGTGGAATTGGAATGAGCTGGCCTTGCCTTCTAACTGCTTTAGCATTTTTAGGTAGTGTTTGATGATAGGACCCAACCGTGATGGTTTGTCAACAAGAAAAGAAAGACGGTAGAGCCATCAGCAACTTCCAGTAACCTAGAGTCTGCTCCAATCAACGTCCTTTGTTCCAGTAAACTGTCATCTGCTGGAAGTGTGAGGGATTCCCTTCCAAGCCTGGACGCCAGTTCTATTCATGATGTCTCCACCAATCAATTTACCTGCGACTCAATGGACAAACCGTTTAGTTGTGAATTTTGCCAAGTGAAATTTCGTCATAAAAGAAATAAAGTACGCCATGAAAAAAACATTCATGGCATAAAGTTAAGCGAATGTAGCAAGACTTCAATCAAAATAGACGGTATATATAAATGTTCAAATTGTGACAAAGCTTTTACTGATTACAATAAATTATCATCATCGAAAAGTTCACCGCGGTCCACACATTTGTGGCACATGTAACAAAAAATTCTCTACTGAGTTCGTCCTTAAACGCCATGACTGTCCAATACGGAAAAGTGACAGCAGTGCATCTGTCGCAGTACCAAATACTTCTACCGAAAAAGATATATCGTCGGGAAAAAATACCACAAAAACGCCAGCCAAAACAACATTTGAAGGGACGAAAAAGGGAAAAGAAACAGAAATTGGGAAAAACCCGCTTAACTGTCGATTTTGTGAAAAGATATTTAGTAATACAAGATATAAAGCTCACCATGAACAAATCTTTCATGGGATAAAGCTATCCATATATGGAAAATNATTGGGAAAAACCCGCTTAACTGTCGATTTTGTGAAAAGATATTTAGTAATACAAGATATAAAGCTCACCATGAACAAATCTTTCATGGGATAAAGCTATCCATATATGGAAAATTTTCTACCAAAGTTGACGGGATGTATAAATGTTTAAAGTGTGACAAGGTTTTTTCTACTTACAAAAGGGTGGAGTATCATCATGATAAAGTTCACCGCGGTCCACACAATTGTGTCACATGTAACAAAAAATTCTCTACTGAGTCCGCCCTTAAACGCCATCAATGTACATTACATGAAAGTGACAGCAGTGCATCTGTAACAGTACCAAATACTTCTACTGAAAAAGATAAATCGTCGGAAATAGATAATTTTAAATCTCCGGCCACTGCCATTAATCAAAGTATTTGTGACGTTTGTAGCGCAACATTTAACACTAAATATTCTTTAAAGCGTCACAAGGAAATCAATCACGGAATAAAATGGCAAAGGGTATTATCGAAGAAGCAATTATCCGTTAAAGTCAATGGGAAGTATAAATGCCTGAAATGTAAACTACTCTTTGAAAACAGTTTAAAGCTTAGACATCACTACTATAAACATCATGGAGGACCTTATGTTTGTAAAATATGTTCAAGAAAATTTACTTTTCCAAACAGTCTTAAATCACACGAATTATTTTCATCAACAAAGTAAAGACGAAACTGCAAGAACTACAGCGACAGCTTATACCCCATCCCCATCAAATTAGTCAGTCTCTTCATCACGAGATTCTGATGTGAGTGATCCCGAACTAGAGTCGACGGTAATTCCCATTGGTTCGGAAAGTGCCTCTGCAAAACCCTTTGTGTGTGATAAGTGTCCAGCAAGGTTGACAAGTAGGCAAATGTTAAGAATGCACAAGATTAGCTTTCATTACAAATCGAAAAATAGAGTATCAGCCAATGTAGATGGGATGCATAAATGTTTAAAGTGTGACAAGGTTTTTTCTACTTACAAAATGGTGTCGTATCATCATGATAAAGTTCACCGCGGTCCACACATTTGCGGCAGATGTAACAAAGAATTCTCTACCGAGTTCGCATTTAAACGCCATGTCTGTCCATTACGAGAAAGTGACAGCAGTGAATCTGTCACAGCACCAAATACTTCTACTGAAAAAGAAAAATCACCTGAAATAGATAATTCAAAATCTTCAGCCTCCTTATCAACTCAAGCGACGAAAGGGGTGAAAAAGAAAGAAGTAAAACTCAAGCAGAGAATGAAAAAAGCAACTCATTAGGGTCGTTAAAATCTTTTAAACGTGGATTTTGTCAACAGAAATTTCATTCCAGGTAAACCAAACAAAAAAATAGGTCTTTCATGACGCAAGAGAGAGTGGATATTGAAAGGATTCTACCGAAGTTAACGGTATGTGTAAATGTTAAAGAATTTGTAAAGGTAATTGTTACATCTTATTATAGATTTATTCAGTCTAATTATTGAATAAACTCTGACATTTTCTATTAGTTGTGGGTTGTCAATTAGTTCGTTAATGGCTTTATCATTTACATGTTCTTTGAAAAACTAAATCTGTAATGTTTTAATCAAATAAATTGTTGGAATGTAAAAATTAAAACCTATTACATTTATATATTGCTCTTTTGATATGTTTCATTAAACTACAACTGCATTATCTTTCGAAAAAATATTTTCTAGTATTTATTAAAATTGACAAATTATTACTACGGCCGACCAAGACAATTACATTTATGGAATACAAGAACAATAGGCTAACCGGGACATATATTGCTACGACTGTCCGGAACAAATGAAACCATTACATTACATTCCTTACATTCCTTACATTACATTACATGATGTTGCGGACATGTTGATGATTAGGGTCCGGATCTTTAGGATTTCTATTTTCCATATCCATATCCTATCCATCCATATTTTTTCTATCCTGAAGGCCCAAAAGTGACAAAAATGTTTCATGAAAGTTTGGATTGATTTAGGCCAGTTTAAAAACTCATATCTCGTATTTTGGAGGTCTGCGTCATTAAATTCATATTCCATACAAATCTTAGGTTTTTTATCGTATTTTGTATCATTTTTAGAATTTTTGTCATATTTTGCAACCTTTTTTCGATTTTTTCCCTCTGAGGTTAAATCATAACTAAAAATTCTAAACACTGATCCGCACTTATCTTGCTGTTTTACTGACTAAAAATGTATAATGTAAATCAAGCGTATTTGTGTAAAATTTAATAATTTCGTGTGCTTTTAAGATCATTAAGATCATATTTTTCTCATATTTTGCCGGATTTTAGGTCATAAACTGATTCATATTTTGGGCATTATAAGCTCCTAAAGTTCCGGACCCTAGATGATGATGGCATGCATGGCGTTCGTCTGTGTCTAGATTGGATTATAGGAATTTGCGCATAATCCCTACCTTTTCAGTCTATTTCCAAATATGGAATTAAAAAAAGGAATCAAAAATTGACATGGAAAATGGAACGAGACACGATTTTGTCCTTAACTCCACTCCAGCACTGACTTTAGTGAAGCGAAGGAAAGCTCCATGAAAGCATGCCAATGCCAACTCGTTGTGGATTTCCCAAAACTCCCAGAATACCTACAAGTGGGAGCTACCTAACTACCATCATTTCACTCTCTATCTCAATATCCTTTTTAGATAAGCCTCATAAATAGAAAAGCCTTGGATAATATGTAGATGGACTCATCCAACCTTGCTTGTAATTTTACATCACATCGATCCGATGGAAAAGAATTTCTTTTTTTTTAGAAAATTTCTTGCATAACATCGTAATTACATAGATATTCCCAGCACTACACTACACTTAAATCTCTGAACTAAAAGGGCGGAGTGGTGTTTCGTTTCATAATGCACTTTGATTCACGGATCATTCAACATCAAGTAAAACTTGCACTCAAGCCTTTCTTTATTTATTGGCTTTCGATAAAAGTGGAATTTTTAAAGTTATGTCATCATGATACTTACTTACACTTACTTACAGGATACTTACTACTTGAGTACACTTTGTACGAAACTTTGTTTTTAAAACGGCATTCCTCTTCCTTCCTCTCTCGAAGTTCCGAAGTGATTACATATACATACGTGGTAAGTGGTACCGATACATAATATTGCGAAGCGATTGAATGCTACATTTCATTAGCGTTCGCTCATCATCCCGAAAAAATGCTGGAGTATGAGATCGTGATGCACTTTTACTAACTCTACTTCACTCCGCTCGCCTTTGACTTTGCCCAGTCATCCGTGCACACGTGGAAAAAACATCTTTAAAGGGATGATATGATGACGCTGATAGAAGTTGTGGTACATCGCATCAAGAACAGGTATAATCCTTGTAAAAAATCATTAGAACTGAAATGAATGGAGTATAAAAAGGGAAAATGTGAGAGCCATTGACTTATCCCGTGTCTGGTAAGTAATTCTTAGTTACCTGCAAAAACTCTTCAATTCAATCCTAAAGCTCATCGCTCTGCTTAGGCTTAGTTACATGTTATACCAGAAGAAGATGTTTTGATGCTGCTCGAAATTTCGTGAAAAATCTCCTACTTTTTTCAGTGTTGTTGCTGTTGGTGGTGGTGGTGTGCGTTTTTATTGCTCACTTTTCAGCCATTATTATGCAAGAACAATTTTCAATAAAATGATACACATAAAAACAGCTAGAAGAATCATCATGATTCACGATGTGATGCGTCATAATATTATGCATTGCATACGTTCATGTAGCCATGATGGCTAAGCCATGAGGTATCATGTTTGTTAGCATCATCTTCTTTACTCATTCTCCTCTACTCCAAGAGGCAATCAAATCAAATGAAAACAAAAAAGTTCAAGGCTAATAGATTCACATTATGATTCTTCCTGGCCAGCCCCTTCTTGCCCATCCAAGTTAAGCTTTAGGTAGGTAAATAGTAGGTTCTTCGAAAAATTGTTCGTGAACGTGAGTTCCAAATTATGTGCATTTTTCATATCCATTTCATTACGCCAAACTACTTCGGAGAGATGTAGTAATCCTCTCTCTCTCAGGCTCATCCCTCTCATCTCATCTATTTTTAAAATGTTGATTTGATTGACGTGTCCTTTAGAACTCACAACTGGGATGATATAAAAATATACAGGCTTTTATTATCATTCTCCTTCTATCTCCTCTTCTTTCTATTCTTCTTTTTATCCATAGTTCACTTTTCATTTTCTTTTTTTTGCTACGTCTTTAGAGTATCTTTATTTTCGACTTTATTATTCGGGGAGTGCAAAATAAAAATACCGTATATTTTTGCAAGTCTCAAAACTCAAAGCTCCTTTCTTCTCGCTTTAACAATTGAAAAATTCTGTGATACAATTTTTAGTTAGTCCCGCTCCCGCAGATAGACTTTTTTATTTCATTCCTCTCCCGAAGAATAAGAATGCTCCGAAGAAATGAAAAGGAAGAAATAGATGTGTGCGCGCTAAAGTAAATCACATCATGTGGAGCAAGCGGAGGAAGAAAATGATACGCTTCTTTAACGAAAATTACATTTTTTGTAGGGTGGCAGAGCAAAAAATAGTTGTTGTATGATTTGATGATTTTTGCAGCGAACTTCAACTTGAAAACTGAACAAAGAAAAGGGGATGATGAGGATGAGGATGATAGTGACAAGCAGGATTTTCTTATTTCTAAAGCAGGGATGGAATGAATGGAAATGTGGTGATCTCTACCAGATTTGAAGCCATTAGTGGGGAAATCAGAGTGCAGACAGGAAGAATAAAAAGTAATAAGCGGAATGTCAAAAGTATATATGGCGATGAAAGCCAAGCTGAATGAAAACCATACAAAATTTTCGTATCATTTGGGAAGAGGAAGGACACGCTAATACAATACTACGTTAAGAATTAGGCATGCTTTCTGCCGTCTTCACTTCACTGTTAGAAAAAAATATTATTTGAGATTTGACAACAATGCGAAATAACTTTTTTATTTGATATGCGGAGAAAATATTACTTATGCACATACTGCCTGAATAAATGACTTTATCTTGTAGAAAGACGATGAAACGAGGATGTAATTTGGACTTTTTGTGCGCTTCATTTTCATACAGTACCACATAAATGACTTCATTTTTTCTGGAGGAGAATAATAAAAAGGTAGGAGCTTGTGCACGGTGGAAAATGACATGGTTTTCAGTTTGAAGCTTACACAAACTCATTAATCATATTTTTCTAGAGGAATTGGATGAAAAGCATTAGAAAGAAGTAAGCTGATTGTCAGCATTCTTTATGGATTCCCCTATTGAATAAATAAGGTAGATGATTTTTTTTGCCCAAGTCAGCAGATTTTTTTTTGCAGTTTTTGTTATTTCTGCGATGATAATAGCTCTGCAGATTAAGATGGATGCTTAATCCTGCTTTTAATAATGATGGAATGGAAAAGAATCGTGCCGGGAAAAACCTCAAGAGCCTAAAATCCAAATGCACTTAAATATACTCAGACTATTCCTTCTTGAAAAAAATCATTGATTTACTAGAAAGTATAAGGCAAAAAGAAACTCCAATCCAATCCATATTCATTAATTTATTTTCGGATCAGTAGAGCTACAATATTGCCTGCCACATCAGCATCTTCTAATTTTTTTCCGCCCGAAACAGTAAAAGTCCTCCAAAAGTCCTTCCTCATCATCAATTAAGCACCGTTCGTTGTTGTTGACTTCATTACTTGAAATTGGGGAAGGATTTTTTTCGTCATTGAAATAACATTGAAGTCACTCCCTCACGCCCACTTTCATTCCATTCCTCTAATTTCCACAGTAGTAATTTTGCAATCAAAAAAAGTTCCACATTAAATCCTATTATTATTGGTCTATATTTATAGAACTCGTACGAAAATGCATCTCCCCCATTTCCAATTTGATACGCCAGAACGTATTTGCGAGGCAAGTCAAGCTTGATTAATTAAGAGTTGACTTGATTGTGAGTGGAGCAACAACTTTCCATTATTATTTTTTCCCTCTTGCTGTGCTTCATGCAGAGAAATCTGTATTTTTTCCACGGGGCATGGGCACTCCAATTGAATTTGCCAGGGATTTTTATTTGAGTTGAATGAAACTGCAAGTGAATGAAATTCTCTTCTTTAGAGCAAACACGTAAATCACAAACTTCCGTTTCCAGTTATGTACGTTTATTTAATGGGTCGCTCTCACATCGCCTGATTCAATTCGTTACTGTACAAGGAAGACGTACATGGCATGCAATACAATACATTGCATGACATGACATGATATGCATGTCATCCTATAAAACTGACGTTTTCGAACGGGAGCATGAAGGGAGAGACTTGACTGACATGACAGGCTTAGCAATGCAATATGATGATGATAGCAATCAACATGTTCCTCGTTAAAGAGCATGATACGAAAAAACATTGTTTTCCTTTTTATTTTAGCAACTTTTCCCAAAATTACACTCAATTCAATTCGAATTCAACTCTCTCCACCGTTTTTATAAATACGAATGTAGTAATATCTCGTTTATTCTAAAAGGCTTAAAGTCGGATGAAATGAAAGTGGCCATTACTACTGACACATCGCTTTTTCCGCTGATGTCAAGTCAAGATTTTGTTAAGAACCACGACGATGCCATGCCATCCCGTAATACTCTAGCAGACAAGACATGAGTAGACGTAGCCCATGAGCCTGTCTTTCTTCTCCACTCCAATTTATTTGCTACAATTGCCCTTTTCTATTTTTATATCATACATTGTTTCATATTCTATTACCTATGTATATTATTAACTTCATTGTTTTTAGTTTTCCCCGTTTTAGTAAGCCATTTTGCATAATTTACTTTCTTAAAGCAGAAAGCGTAAATCTACTCGTGACCCTTTGTCCTTTCCATTTTCGCTTGAGACTGAGGAGACCACAAGAAAACGCCGACGGAGCAAAATGTCTAATCTTCGTAAGCGTGATTTACATGACATCCTCGCCAACCAACCACCATCACCATTGCACCGCACCGTCAGAGATTTCACCGATGCTGAAGCTCTGCTCTGGTCTGCTCTACTCTACTCTGCACTTACTGACACCGGTGAACCCCAAAATCAAAAAATTCAGCATGCGCAATTTTACCTAATCTGTCCAAGCTCTAAAGCGAAATCTTTTATCTCATTTCTCATCCGATTCATAAAAAAATTCCATCTCCGCGGCGTCTATCACACCACTGATCTTCCTCATCGGATCGTCATGCTCATGTTCATGATCATGCCTTGCTTTTTCAATTGTCTTTTATAGGTACTCCCACCTGCTCTTTATCTCTCTCCCAGCATTGTTATTTTGACTCCGCCGCTCGGCAAGAACAATGGAACGAAAACTGTTTAATGCCTAACTAAATTCCTCGCATATTTTTTCCCTCCTGTTTACTAAGCACTTCCTACACCTGCCAATTGCCATTACGTACCGAATCCAAAAGCCCCCCAAAAAACCAGGGATTTCTATTCTCCTTATATTCCTGCTTAAAAGGGTCAATTTTTTTTGAGAAAAACACACAAAAAGTGTCTGCTCTTCATGCATGACTCGCTATCATACTTAAACTCAACAAGATGCCTTTAAAGATTCCATTTCATTCTTTTCATCCCATAAAAATCGCCACCACCACTACTACCTTCTCCACCAGAGGAGATCACATTGCGCAGCATAACAATAATTAATGTTACACAACGCATTGCTTCCTCCCACATAATACCTTCATAAATCTCTAAGAATAACAGGAGAAAAATGTGCTTCTTACACTTCCCTGGCTTTACATCATTTTTTAAAAACATCTTTTGCCCGTCTGTGAAGTTCCATTCAGAAAAATCTGGTCTAAGCTCTCCTCCTCTCCTTTTCTTACTTTACACCGCTTCCACTTTAACGTTTTTTTTGCATTTGAACAAGAGGAAGAATTTTTTAAAGCCCTCTCCTTTTCATATATTTTTTTGGAAAAATTCTTCCGCTACCGTGACCATCACCACGATCGTCATGCATCCGCGTGAAATATTCCTCACTTTTAAAGCCAATTCCCGGCATAAGTGGTATTTAAGAGATTAAAGAACGTAAATATGAAATATGAATATTATGATCATTCCACTCCACCGCAGTATTTTTTTCAGTATTTAGGACGCACGCATACCCTCCATACCCGATCATGATCAAAATGTGCTCAAAATATCCTCCCTCCCTCCCCTTCACTTTATCGAGACAGTTCACAATTTAAAGTCTACACGCATTTTTAGTGTAATTTTCACAGCGTTTTACTTTAAAAAACATGACTCTAAGCTCTCGACTCAGATTTGAAAATTTATGAAAAAAGGCAACGCCAAGAACATGTCATATTTTTTCCGCGAGTGAGCAGTAAAAAAAGAACACAGGAAAGCATGTACACGTACTGTGCATCATTGTCATCATCATCATGATCATTTTTTCTCATCATAACCTAACCATAATCATAAAAATACTATATCACAGTTTACCTGAAACTGAAACATTCATTCAAAGCCCAGTTTAATTTTTTTTATGTGACATGATATCTAGTTACCTGCTATACCCCTACTTAAGCTCTAAAATAATATTAAAATAGCTAATAGCTTCACACACTTTACTTAAGAGTAGGGTTACATGATGCTCTCATTCTCATTTCGAAAAAACATTGTCTTAATGTCTAAAATACATAGTACATACATACCTACATAACTAGTCATCAAGATGGTGAGTGCAATGGCAATGTCATGTTCCCCACCTAAAAATCGTTTTACATTTTCTAGTTCATGAATGAATGACATGATCACGGAATCCGTGTTTTACTTGCTCCTGTATCCTCCTTCCTTTTCATATCAATATCATCATCAACGCATACATAAAGTTAGGTATTAACATTCACCTTATCTTTTGATGACACCGATGACTCTAGAGCAGAGTGCAATGGTAGCTAGTCCATGCAATTTAAAAACTAGATTAGAATTATCCTATTAGCCATTATATTTGTTTTCGAAAATTATAAGTTTCACTGTATCATCATATCTGTCTATGTAGTACCTATCTATTTGTAGGTAAGGTTTATCATCATGATCTTGTCGGCTTTGTATTTTTGTATGAAATGCTCATGATATTTTCTTTTTCAGTTTTCTAGCACAAACCGAGCACGTAAAGCGAGGCAAATTAGTAGATAGCTGTAGGCACACTATTATTTCATTTTTGTGGTTTTCATTTTCCATTATTCGGAGGACATGAACCAGAGCTCGCAGTCCTTCACGATAATGATTCAACAGTGACGATGATGATGATGTGTGCATTGCGTGGCATCATCGGAGCGCGGTAGCGTGTAATTCAAGAGACTTTCAAATACGAATTATATTATATTATGTGACGATGAATGGCGAGGACATTTAATCATTTTTATTGCATTGTGCAGCTGCACATTATTGCCATTCAGAATGTTGCGAAATTTCGATGCTATTACAGTCACAATTGGCGAAAGGAAAAAGCGTGGAGAATTTTAAATTTTAAAATTGTCTTCGTCACCTGCCTGATCATCATAAATCACAATTTGAAGACTTATATATATCTACTGATCAGCTATAGTAACTCTGAGACAACATGATGCAATCGATATCGAATCAGATTCAGATTCGGATGAAAAGTATGATTAATCATTAATCACATGATTTACTTGTTCTGGAAAAAATTTCAGGACTTTGAATAACATGACGTAACATCCACACAATAACCGCTACTTGTTTACTCAATAACAAAATCATAACAATATAAACTGACTCGACATGGTTTGCATTCATGACGATAATAAGGAATACTAAAAATGAATTCTAGGTACTCGCGACTAAACCATAGAGGCATTAATATAGAACTAAACATTCATCTAAATTCTAAATGGTGATTTATCATATTAACAATTTTCCTGATGCAAGCAATCATCATTCCATAAACTGTTAGCTTTACAGCTCCTGTCTTTGTTGTAGTAGTTGACCTCCCTCAATGTTATGAAAGACGAACTCCAGAAAGGAGGAAACTGTTTTGGATCAGATCTGATTGATTTACAAATCTTCATCTTACTTGCATCTATGTATCTTCACGAGAAAATTGGAAAGGGCATTTCCTGATGTTAAGTTTCTCTTGTTACTACAACTGGCATACCGGGTAATCTTTCGACTTGCAACAATGGATATTGTTTTCGGATAGGTTCCTCTTCCCACATGACACAGGAAAATTTGCGAGGAAAATTGGGACGTATGGACATTTCGCAATCTCTGTGGAACTCTTTGGCAAATATAGTTTTTCACTATTTCAGTTTTCAGTGGGTGATTAATTGTTGTATTACAATTGCTCATTTTTAATAGATGCAGTGCCTTGCTACAGACTATTATGTACTTACTTTTCATGGAAAAGTCTAGACGCAACCAAATACCTGAGCTGGATCTTTTTCCATAATGTATTGCATGCTTTTGCGCGAGGTACATGGTAAACTGAAACAGAGCAAAGAAAATCATGTTTTGAGTATCGTAAAAACTGAGATAGAATTTCTCCGTTTTAACATCTACATCTACATTTATTAACTACAACCTATAAATGACTAAATCATGCAATAAGTTATGCTATAATAAAAGTCAAGCTTCACTTCGAAAAAAGTTTGACTTGATTCTTTATTGTCACAATATCCGCTTGAATACATACACAATTTTGCGGTTTCCAAAAGGAAAAGGAACCAAGAACGCAATAAACGAATCTCATACGGACTATTTCTCGTTAGTTATGTATAGTTACACATGCGTCCATTTTCAGTTTTGCAGGTGAACAGATTGAAGTATCGAATGAACTATCACGCACTAAGTCAGTTCAAGATGACCTACTTACTATTAATTCGAGTTCCGGAGCTGGAAATGGACCAAAACAGTAATGTATGTCCTT